>APFE031035709.1:14244-30269 GCA_000404065.3 Pinus taeda | reverse complement strand
TCATTTCCAACCAGAAACATATCATCCACATAAAATACCAAGTAAATAACAAAGTCACCAATTAATTTAAAATACACACAGTGATCTGCTTTTTTTTGGTGAAGCCAAGTCCCCATATAAACGTATCAAATTTCTGATACCACATCCTTGGCGACTTTTTCAGTTCTTTCTTACCCTTCACCACAAATCATTCAGGTTTCTTCATGTAGATCTCGTCTTCCAGTACCCCATGAAAACATTTTGTCTTCACATCCATCTATTTTACCTCAAAATCAAAACCAGCAACAATAGATAAAAGTAATCTAATAGAAGCTACCTTGGCAACAGGAGAAAAAATATCACCAAAATCAATTCCTGGAACCTAGGAATAACCTTTTGCTACCAACCGATCTTTTTATTTCTCCACCTTTCCTTCTGCATTCATCTCCTTCTTGAACTCCCATTTTCTGCCAATGGGTTTCCTTCCATCTAGTAACTCCATCATATCCCATGCCTCATTTTTGTGGAAAGATGCCATTTCATCAACCATGGCCTCTTTCAAGAGTTTTCCATCCTCTAAATCTACTACTTCCTTCATAGTTATAGGATCATAATCAGTAATAGATAAAGAAAAAATTGAACAGAAAGTAGATGGACTATACCTTTCTAGCTACCTTCTTTCTCGAACTAATCTTCTCACAACCAGAGTTTGTGGCTCTTCATCTTCTAATTCCTCTTCTGCTGTAGAGTCTTATTCTTCCTCCTTTAGCTCAAACTCTATCTTCTCAGGTTCCATTGATGGCAGTTCATGCTTAATAACATCTTTCACCTATCTAAACACCACATCTTGGTTGTACACAACCTTCCTTGTTACAGGGTTCCAATGCTTATAACCCTTTAAACCATCCTTATACCCAATAAAGATGCACTTTTCAAATTTACTATCCAACTTTGTTATTTTATCCTTTGGAACATGTACATATGCATCACATTGAAATACTCTCAGATGTCAAAGACAGGGTTTCTTACCAGTCCATACCTCTTGAGGCGTCTTATCCTCCAGCGCTAACGAAGGTGATCTGTCGACCAACTAACATGATATCTCCACCACCTCTGCCCAGAATTCCTATCCTAACTCGACACCACTGAGCATGCTTCTTTCCCTTTCCATCAACGTCTTATTCAT
Source organism: Pinus taeda (assembly GCA_000404065.3). Classification (NCBI taxonomy): domain Eukaryota; kingdom Viridiplantae; phylum Streptophyta; class Pinopsida; order Pinales; family Pinaceae; genus Pinus; species Pinus taeda. The sequence goes on along the minus strand of APFE031035709.1, from coordinate 29,104 downwards.
TCTTTCTATAACTCCATTTTGGTCAAGTGCATATGGAGTATTCTTATGCCATGCTATACCAAACTTCTTACAAAATTCTTCAAATTCCTTGCTGCAAAACTCTCCACCGTTAGTTGTCCTCAGCACCTTTATCTTCTTCTCTGTCTAGTTTTCTGCCAGAGCCTTAAATTATTTAAACATGTCAAAGACTTTAGATTTATTCTTGAGGAAATATATCCATGTATTCCTTGAGAAGTCATCTATAAATGATACATAGTACATAGACTTTCCTAGTGATGGAACCTTCACAGGTCCAAACACATCACTGTGCACAAGCTCTAATATCTATTTCGATCTCTTACATTAGAGGGGAAACTCACCCGATTCTGCTTCCCATATATACAATTTTCACATAAATAAAAATATAGAGAGCTATTAGTCATACCTTCTACCATACCTATACCATGAAGTATTCAAAGTCCATTTTCTCCAATATGTCTAAGCCTTTGATGCCATAGCATGTTCTTTTCTCTAGACAGCACTAGATTTTCTTCTCCACTTTTAGGAACCACATAACTGTTGCACCCATAAATAACAATGCTACCTTCTAGCTTGTACAAAGTTCCAATCCAAACTCCCCACATCAATACCAGTTCTCCCCGAACCATCTTGCATGTATCTTTCTTGAACACTTATTTTACACCTGCATCATTCAGCTTGATTATAGAAATCAGATTTCTGACCAATGCAAGAATATGCAAAATACTTGGAAGTGTTCTAACCCTTCCACCTTGCAACTTCAACTTTACTTTTCCGCGACCAATAATTCTAGCATTCATATCATCCCCTAAGAAGACATCACCACCATCATATTTCTCATACTTGTAGGACCACTCTCTATGGGGAGTGAAGTGAAAGGATGCACCTAAGTTAATCAACCATGCCTCCTGATCTAGATGTGTACTTGAAGAAGCCAAGCACATACCCCACCTTCATCTGAGGTGGTTTTCGCCTCTACAGAAGGAGAATCATCACATCCCTTTCCTTTGTTAGGAGCTTTAGATTTATCATCCCTTTTGTGGTGACCTTCCTTTCCGCATTTCCATCACACCACATTTACAGGTTTTCCTGGAGATTTAGATCTCCCTCTAGATTTAGACCTCCCACTTGATGACTTATTTATGTTTTTGTTCTGGGACTTTCCTCGTACAGACAAGGAATCACCAGGAAGTTGTTATTTCAGGAAGTCAACCCACACAGAAAGTTACCTCCATGCTGAATCCCACCATCACCCAGCCCATAAGTTTGGGGTTCTAAACACCCTTGCCATCGGAGCCCTTCGAATCTCTGACTCAGAGCACCTGAATGAAGAAAAGAAGCATTTGGTTTCAACCTTTAAGAGCATAGGCTACAAAGAACAAGAGATTAAAAGAGCCATAGAAAAAGCCGAAAGAAAGTTGTTATTTCAGGAAGTCAACCCACACAGAAGGTTACCTCCATGCTGAATCCCACCATCACCCAGCCTAGAAGTTTGCGGTTCTAAACACCCTTGCCATCAGAGCCCTTTGAATCTCTGACTCAGAGCATCTGAACAAAGAAAAGAAGCATTTGGTTTCAACCTTTAAGAGCATAGGCTACAAAGAACAAGAGATTAAAAGATCCATAGAAAAAGCCGAAAGAAAGTTGTTATTTCAGGAAGTCAACCCACACAGAAAGTTACCTCCATGCTGAATCCCACCATCACCCAGCCGAGAAGTTTGGGGTTCTAAAAACCCTTGCCATCAGAGCCCTTCGAATCTCTGACTCAGAGCATCTGAACGAAGAAAAGAAGCATTTGGTTTCAACCTTTAAGAGCATAGGCTATAAAGAACAAGAGATTAAAAGAGCCATAGAAAAAGCTGAAAGAAAGTTGTTATTTCAGGAAGTCAACCCACACAGGAAGTTACCTCCATGCTGAATCCCACCATCACCGAGCCCAGAAGTTTGGGGTTCTAAACACCCTTTCCATCAGAGCCCTTCGAATCTCTAACTCAGAGCATCCAAATGAAGAAAAGAAGCATTTGGTTTAAACCTTTAAGAGCATAGGCTAAAAAGAACAAGAGATTAAAAGAGCCATAGAAAAAGCTGAAAGAAAGTCGTTATTTCAGGAAGTCAACCCACACAGAAAGTTACCTCCATGCTGAATCCCACCATCACCCAGCCCAGAAGTTTGGGGTTCTAAACACCCTTGCCATCAGAGCCCTTCGAATCTTTGACTCAGAGCATCTGAACGAAGAAAAGAAGCATTTGGTTTCAACCTTTAAGAGCATAGGCTATAAAGAACAAGAGATTAAAAGAGACATAGAAAAAGCTGAAAGAAAGTTTTTATTTCAGGAAGTCAACCCACACAGAAAGTTACCTCCATGCTCAATCCCACCATCACCCAACCCAGCATTTTGGTGTTCTAAACACCCTTGCCATCAGAGCCCTTCGAATCTCTGACTCAGAGCATCTGAACGAAGAAAATAAGCATTTGGTTTCAACCTTTCAAAACATAGGCTACAAAGAACAAGAGATTAAAAGAGCCATAGAAAAAGCCGAAAGAAAGTTGTTATTTCAGGAAGTCAACCCACACATAAAGTTACCTCCATGCTGAATCCCACCATCACCCAGCCCAGATGTTTGGGGTTCTAAACACCCTTTCCATCAGAGCCCTTCGAATCTCTGACTCGGAGCATCCGAACGAAGAAAAGAAGCATTTGGTTTCAACCTTTAAGAGCATAGGCTACAAAGAACAAGAGATTAAAAGAGCCATAGAAAAATACGAAAGAAAGTTGTTATTTCAGGAAGTCAACCCATATAGAAAGTTACCTCCATGCTGAATCCCACCATCACCTAGCCCAGAAGTTTGGGGTTCTAAACACCCTTGCCATCAGAGCCCTTCGAATCTTTGACTCAGAGCATCTGAGCGAAGAAAAGAAGCATTTGGTTTCAACCTTTAAGAGCATAGGCTACAAAGAACAAGAGATTAAAAGAGCCATAGAAAAAGCCGAAAGAAATTTGTTATTTCAGGAAGTCAACCCACACAGAAAGTTACCTCCATGCTCAATCCCACCATCACCCAAACCAGAAGTTTGGGGTTCTAAACACCCTTGCCATTAGAGCCCTTCGAATCTCTGACTCAGAGCATATGAACGAAGAAAATAAGCATTTGGTTTCAACCTTTCAGAGCATAGGCTACAAAGAACAAGAGATTGAAATAGCCATAGAAAAAGCCGAAAGAAAGTTGTTATTTCAGGAAGTCAACCCACACAGAAAGTTACCTCCATGCTGAATCCCACCATCACCCAGCCCGGAAGTTTGGGGTTCTAAACACCCTTGCCATCAGAGCCCTTCGAATCTCTGACTCAGAGCATCTGAACAAAGAAAAGAAGCATTTGGTTTCAACCTTTAAGAGCATAGGCTACAAAGAACAAGAGATTAAAAGAGCCATAGAAAAAGCCGAAAGAAAGTTGTTATTTCAGGAAGTCAACCCACACAGAAAGTTACCTCCATGCTGAATCCCACCATCACCCAGCCCATAAGTTTGGGGTTTTAAACACCCTTGCCATCAGAGCCCTTCAAATCTCTGACTCAGAGCATCTGAACAAAGAAAAGAAGCATTTGGTTTCAACCTTTAAGAGCATAGGCTACAAAGAACAAGAGATTAAAAGAGCCATAGAAAAAGCCGAAAGAGAGTTGTTATTTCAGGAAGTCAACCCACACAGAAAGTTACCTCCATGCTGAATCCCACCATCACCCAGCCCAGAAGTTTGGGGTTCTAAACACCCTTGCCATCAGAGCCCTTTGAATCTCTGACTTAGAGCATCTGAATGAAGAAAATAAGCATTTGGTTTCAACCTTTAAGAGCATAGGCTACAAAGAACAAGAGATTAAAAGAGCCATAGAAAAAGCCGAAAGAAAGTTGTTATTTCAGGAAGTCAACCCACACAGAAAGTTACCTCCATGCTGAATCCCACCATCACCCAGCCGAGAAGTTTGGGGTTCTAAACAACCTTGCCATCAGAGCCCTTCGAATCTCTGACTCAGAGCATATGAACGAAGAAAAGAAGCATTTGGTTTCAACGTTTAAGAGCATAGGCTACAAAGAACAAGAGATTAAAAGAGCCATAGAAAAAGCCAAAAGAAAGTTGTTATTTCAGGAAGTCAACCCACACAGAAGGTTACCTCCATGCTGAATCCCACCATCACCCAGCCCAGAAGTTTGCGGTTCTAAACACCCTTGCCATCAGAGCCCTTCGAATCTCTGACTTAGAGCATCTGAACGAAGAAAAGAAGCATTTGGTTTCAACCTTTAAGAGCATAGGCTACAAAGAACAAGAGATTAAAAGATCCATAGAAAAAGCCGAAAGAAAGTTGTTATTTCAGGAAGTCAACCCACACAGAAAGTTACCTCCATGCTGAATCCCACCATCACCCAGCCGAGAAGTTTGGGGTTCTAAAAACCCTTGCCATCAGAGCCCTTCGAATCTCTGACTCAGAGCATCTGAACGAAGAAAAGAAGCATTTGGTTTCAACCTTTAAGAGCATAGGCTACAAAGAACAAGAGATTAAAAGAGCCGTAGAAAAAGCTGAAAAAAAGTTTTTATCTCATGAACCTAAGGGTCAAGACCAGCCGAAGGGTGGTAAAGTTTTTCTACCTTATATCCATGGATTTACAGACAAAATCGCTAAAATCCTAAGGAAGAAAAACATCATCATGCATTTCTCAGCCCCTGGAACTATTAGGCAAGGTTTGAGGTCTGTAAAAGATGATATTGACAAACATCATCTCAAAGGAGTCTATAAAATAGATTGTTCATGTGGAAAAAGCTACATTGGTGAAACAGGTCGCTCCCTCCAGACAAGGCTCAAGGAACATGGCGCTGATATTAAGAATGAAAGATCTCGTACCTCAGCCTTGGCAGAGCACTCCACAAAGACTAAGCACCATATCTGCCTCGAAAGCGCATCAATTATCGCAAGGGAGGAGCAGCATCAGAGACGAAAGATCAGAGAAGCGCTTGAAATTATCAAGCATCCTCATAATCTGAACAGAGACAATGGTATGGAGATTAGCAGGCACTGGCTTCCCTTGATCAAGGAATCAAGATCGCAAACTCATCCCAGGTATAGCAGGTAAGCAGGTAAAATATTCTAATAACCCTATTTTATATTAAAACAATATATATATTAACCTTAAAATAAAAATATATATGATTTTATATATTTATTAATATATTAGCTTCATTATTAATTATTATAATTAATCATAATTAATAATGAGGATATATGATTTCTATATTATTAGTATATTAATTATATATTAATTTATTTATTAATAATATATTTAATTAGTAATAAATTATAAGTAATAATTATTGGATTATTATATAGCATGATTATTTTAATTAAATTATAAAAGTACAATTAATAAAATTAAAATTAATAAAATTATATTTTCATTTTATTTTTAATTAAATTAAATTAATTTAATTTAACAAATTATTTATTTCTAATATAAATTAATTAGAATTAAATTAATAAGATTAATAAAATAAAATAAAATTAATAAATAAATTTCCCAGCCGACAGTGTGTTGATCCGAAAAATTTATCCTCATTAGTATTTATTTCTCTAAAGCAGCTCATCTTTTATCATCATTCATAAGTCCTGATGATGGATCCCATTTGGGATTTGAAACGTTGGCATAAAAATGTTCATATTGTGGATTCTCCGGTCACTGATTCAAAAGGCATCACCATTTTGGCTCTCCATATTTTTCCGTCTCATCTCCTTAGTCAGAAAGGATGAGACTATTTCATCAAACTACAAGGCAGTTGCATTGCTACCTATTGAAATAACTAGACTATCCCATGAATATGGTAGATAACATAACAAACTGATGCACTTACCTTCATCTAAAATTTTAATATCAATAGATAATAATTGACTTACCACAGTATTAAATGCATTCAAAATCTCTATCACCGAGTATCCATCTTTCATCCTCAAGTTATATAGATTTTTCCGTAGGAACAATTTATTCACCAGAGACTTAGATTGGTACAAAGTTCCTAACTTGTCCCAAAATCCTTGGTCGTAGATTCCCCTGATACATTCAACAATACTGAATCTGAGACACACAATCATATTGTGCTCTTTGCCTTCCAATCCAACTTCTTCCATTCTTCATTGGACACTCCCATTGGTTTGGTACCTGGATCTATCGTGATCCACTAATCTTTATCCACCAATAGATCCTCCATCTTGATTTTCCACAACTCAAAAATCTGACCATTAAATTTCTCGATCGCTATCTTTCCACTGCTCACCATCTTATTTCACCACTAGAATCAATCTCACAAATCTCCTACTGAACAGGGTCTATCACAGGCGCAATCGAATCCCCTCACCAACAAAGGCATCCCCTTGAAGCCAGAACAACTCTGATACCACATGTAGATTTTAACCCTGTACAAAAATTACCCGCATACGAATTCTAAAACACAGAAAATAAACAATGCGATAGAATAACACATAAAACACATATACATAGAGATTTTCCCTTGGATCCCAAACTAGGACTACCAGATTTAGAGACTAAGATAAATAATCTCCAAAGGATGACTTACCATTTCCAGATATAGTCTGATAACATATTTCAGAGTTGAGCATGATACTCTTTCCTTAATGGGTGAATTTTTTGCAATAATATAATCCATATAGCACCAAAGGACCATCATAAGATAACATTCACATGTTCTTTGGGTACTTACTATTGACATTTCATTAATTTGAGTGTCAATAATATTGGGGAAACCTATCAGAGAGAAATGAACATCATCTTTCATGACTTGTATCAAGAAACCATGTAAGATTGTGTAGATGACATCTCGGTAAATACATTACTATAGGATCACATTTCGATAATATGATAATTGTATTTGACATATTAGGTGAATATAAGGTGATGTTAAATTGCAATACATGTTTCTTTGTTTCTACATTAGGGAAACTATTGAGATTCATTGTTTCATGTAGAGTCATTGAGATCAATCCACCTAAAGTAAAATCAATTATTGATATGCCACCACCAACTATAATGAAATAGCTAAGGAGCCTTCAAGGAAAACTACAATTGGTTAGACTATTCATTTATAATTACCATAAAATGTCATTCATTCACTCAACTCTTACATGAGTGTGCTACCTTTAAATTAAATGAGAAGTATCAATAAGATTTTCAATAATTGAAAGAATACCTAGGATTACCAAGAGTTTTTGTGCTACCAGCCGAAGGTAGACCATTAGACTATTGATATTTTACATCTTCACTATATCAATAATACCAAGATCTCTCCTAAAGAAACATGATGACAATAGGAAAAATATATTTATATACTATATCAGTAGTCATATTTTCTTCTTAGAATATTAAATACTACATGTTGAATTGACAAACCAATTCTTTTTGAAAGATTGAAACACTAAAATATGTTTTGTCTAAGGAAACTATAACATGGCATATCGTTAATTGGTATTCATCTTAAGTAAATTTAATATATAGTATATGGATTAGAAATCTATTAAGGCATAACTTAATGCAAATTAGTTGGATAAAGTGCCAATATCTGTAGAGAATGACATAGTGTCCAAGATTCTTGATGAATCAATCTTTAATATCACAATTACACCCAAGCGGAAATTATAATTTGATGGTTCTCATAATATACACGTATAAGAAGAAGTTACATTATTTATCGCACCTTACAATGATTGTATATTGAAATCATATACGATAGTGTTCCAATGTAGAAATATCATAGTAGAATGTGAGGCTTAAATTACATGAATGAGGACACATATTCAATCACATCTCAAATAGATTTAGGTTTATGGATATTCTTAGCTACACATCAAACAGGTTAATGATGAGTACAAATAAAATATGAAAAACGGAAGACTTAACAAATATGACTGCCAGTTTCAAGAAATACTTCTCTGACATTAATTTTGAGTAGGTACCAAGACTAAACAATATAATTTTTGATGTAATTGAAAGCATAGGTTATCTCATTTACATTGATGACAATAGTTAATGATATGATTTCCTAATTAAGTAATCTTTCATTCTAACTTTTAAGGTCTTTGATACTAAACTTGTGTGAAATATTTGGCTCGGATTCATCTTGGTATAAAATAATTTATACATACCTTCATGATAACATTCTACCACTTGAAATTACCAATTTTGATAAGAAAACCTCCATTCATTGTTCATCCTACCTTTTTATACTTGGTGATACACTATATAAAAGAGGCCTCAATGGTAACCTCTTTAGATGTATCTGTTGGTACAGGAGGTAACTCCTCAAATGTAATTGTATTATTCATTTAGGTTGTTCATTATTATATCCAAGAGGGAGTGACTGTTCAGTTCATCTCCCGATGACTCTCCATTTCCTCTATTATTTATTTACACTAATTACAGTTGTTCACCCAATCCCTATGATTAGGTGTCAACATTCCCCCCACCCCCCCTAATCTGAAGGGATGTTGGTGAGTCCAATAATCATTCTGAATCTTTCAAGCTTTTCTCTTCCAAGAGATTTGGTGAAGATGTCTGCAATTTTCTCATTAGTCGAAAAATGGTGAAGATGGATTGTTTTGGCCTTAACATGATGTTGAATCAGATGATATTTTGTATTGACGTGCTTCGTTCAATCATGGAACTTTGGGTTCCTGGCCAACTTTATTACCGAGGTATTTTCAATCATGAGTGGAGTTGATTATACTTCTTTTACCTGCAAATCATCTAGAATTTTCCCAAGCCACACAATTTCTTTTGTTGCCTAAGCTGCTGCCACATATTCTACCTCTATTGTGGAATCTGTTGGAACTGATTGTTTGCGTGATATCTAGGAGACAACTCCTAATCCAAGACTCATATAATAACCTGAAGTAGATACCCTAGTTTCTTTATATCAATCGAAGTCTCAACCAGAGTATCCAATCAAGCTGAAGTTGCCCACCTGTGTATACTTGAGTCCAAAATATTGAGTTCCCTTCAAGTACTTTAGAACTCTTTTTGTAGTAGACCAATGTCCCTCACAAGGCTTTTGCATAAACCTGGAGAGGATTCCAACAACAAACGAAATGTTTGGTCTGGTAGTAGTCAGGTAGTTGAGACTTACTACAAGCTGTCTATACTTTGTTTCATCCTCAAATTCTTTTCCTTCAATGGATGTGAGCTTAAATTTTTGTTCCATTGGAGTAGTTAGAGGATTTCATTCAATCATGGCAAACCTTTTCAACAAATCTCCAATGTACTTCTTTTGACAAATAAATATGGACTTTAGATGTTGAGTTACTTCAATACTAAGATATTGATGAACATAGCCCAAATCAGTCATTTCAAAACCTTTCCTCAATTCCTTCTTTATGGATGCAATGTAGCTCTCATTGTTCCTTGTCATCAAAAGATCATCTACATATGCCACAAGATATATAATTGTTTTTCCAACATTCTTGACAAACAAAGTTGCATCATCAAGATTATAATGTTTGAAATTGAGTTTCAGAAGATGCTTAGTTATTTTTTCATACCAAGATCGCGGTTCTTGTTTGAGGAAATATAAGGATTTCACAAGTTTGCATACCTTATGTTCATGTCCTTTCACATAAAATATTTCAAGCCGAGACATAAAAACATTCTCTTTTAGATATCCATTCAAGAAAGAAGTTTTTACATCCATTCGATGGACTTTCCAACTGTTCTGAGCTGCTAGGGCAAAGATTGTCCAGATGGTAGCCCATTTTGCTCTGGGGAAAAAGTATCCTGATAATCGACCCTTCTTTCTGTGCAAAACCTTTTGCCACAAGCCTATCTTTGTGCTTGTAAAGTGAGCCATAAACTTTATACTTGTTATTGTAGACCCACTTGCAGCCAATTGGTTTGGTTCCCAATGGAGGATCAACCAACTTCCAAGTGGCATTATTTAGACAAATTAAATTCACAGTCATAAGAAACATCCATATCAATAGGTGAATAAGAGTCATCTACATCACCTCCATTTTTTCGGGTTGAATTTCTAGTTCCTGCCTTTCCAACCTCATCAGGATGAACACTTTCAAGTGTCTTTGTTAGCCACTTTGGGGGACCTTTCTGAAATGGTCCAGGTTTCTCCATTGATTGAGTTGGGACTAAATCAAGGTTGAGTCTCCCAATTCTGTCAATCACATCACTCAAATATCATCCGTTGTTGGAGTTTCATGCAGGGGAGAGAGTGCTTCAGAAGAATATTCCACAGGTTGATCTAGTATAGGAATCCCCCCTTCAAGATGTGGAATCTGATTATCAAATTCTTGAAATGATTTTTCATTTATGAATCTGTCCAAGCAATCAAGTTTCCACTCAACAACATTGTCAGTTTTGGATGATTCAAGAAAGGTTACATCTCTAGATACAAAATTTTTTTTATTGACTTCATCAAAGTGTCAGATTTGTTCTTGAATAAATGAACCCAACAAATTCTGGTGTAGTCATCAATAAATGTCATCATATATTTATTTCCAATTGTAGAAGGAACAGGTATTGGACCACATAAATCTAAATGAATGAGTTCAAGTTTTCTATGTGCTCTATAATGTGAATCATGAAAAGACTGTTTGTTATGCTTTCCTAGAATGAAAGCATCACATTGTTTAAGTTTCCTAGGTGTTACACAGTAAAATGTCATTGTCACCTTGTCAGTCTCCCTACTGTGTCATAAAGTCACATTCACCTTGCCTATGCCCTCTGAAATGGCTAAAAACCCTCTTTGCCTAAGTTATTTGAACCATCACGACTGTTTATTAAATAACCATGCTGACTGGCGGAGGATAATGTAACTGTTGCGCTGCCAGCGCGGAAGCACACATGTTTTCCGCGCTGGTCCAATTTCACGGACAGCGCGCCCTCCGTTTGTATCACTGTGCGCTGACCAGACATCTTCTATAATTGATTTGCGATGCCAGCGCGCCAGCCCAGTTTTGCACCCGCGCCGATCCTGTTTAGGCGAGTTTTCTCTAACAGCCAACCTTCCAGATGACTCCAGACTTGGCTGTTAGCATTGTTGAGGTCGCCATCCTTTCTCTGGCATGTCTGTTTGACTGATCATCCACTTATCTTGGGGGAAAGCTCATCCTTTACCTATTCATGGAGACTCCTTCTCCTTTATAAGCCTCCTCCATTGCCCATGAGCAGCTAGTTTGGAACATATAGACTTTGATTGAGGAATTCTTAGTGCATTAGTGCTGCTCTTTGTAGGCATTTGGTGTGTTGTGTGAGGATTGCTTTTGAGCTTGAGGAAGGTCATGAGTTTGTTGCTTTGTATGTGAGAGAGAGACCTCTTTGACTTGGGAGATCTACTTCAAAGGTGAATGCTTGGAAGACATGCTGGCTAGACCGTCTAGAGAAGGACTCAGCATCAGGACTTTGGTTGTACCTTACTCTATTTTCTGATTAATAAAGATAGATGACTACTATTATGGTTCCATTTCCATTTGTCTTACGAATGATTAATGTGAATTGTATCTTTCTTGACTGATACATAGTTGTTGTTAGTAGATTTTACACTTGTGTTTGTTCTCTCTTTGCTTGTGCAGGTGTCCGTCTGTGAGGATAGTGGAGGACTGTGACCGGCTGGAGCGAAGGAGCGAGAGGATCATCTCTTCGTCAAACATAGCGTTGGAATCCAAGTAGGTTTCTTTTACCCAATTGTTAATTACAACTAGGAACCTGCAAGGTAGCATTGTTTGATTGTTGCTAGACCCCCTTTTGGGCTAGTAGGGATCGCCTCTATCCGTAGAGGGGATTTACCTCTCCAACAATTTGGCGACTCCACTAGGGAGCTTGCTTGTCTCTTTGTGGTCTATCCTTGTTTTTGATTTGATTATTGCCTCTTTGTCAAAGTTTGGGGATTGATTTGTTGTTGATTTGTTTCCTGGTTCATCTTGGAAACTGCTTTAATTGTCTTGAAAGCCTGTTGCCTTGGTTTGGGGATTTTTGGTTCGTTTTTTATTTGTTTTTAGCCTCAGCGCGTTTTATTTCATAACAGGTGTGTCGACATCGCACAGTGTCTTCTTTGTCTTCCCTGTCATCGCGTTTATACATTAAACAGTCGCGTTGACCCTCTTTTCAGGCTAGCGCCCTTTATCCGTGTCCTTCCGCGCTGACAGCGCAAAGTTGCTACAGGCACTTCTTTGTCATCGCTTTGTTGCTGAGGGGTCACCCGCGCTGATCCTGTAAAACTCTTTTTGTTCGAATTGGCTTCCTAAACCTCTTGGTTTGGCTGTCCCCTGCTTTTTCCACTTGGCTTGTGACTTGTTTATTTTGTTTAAGGTGTAACTCGCTTGCTTGCGAGGCCTCGTTCCGCAAGGGTTCGTTTATCGCTTGTTTTCAGTTGCTCCAAAGCCTTCCTTTTTGCTTTCGTTGCTTGGTTTGCGTTTCGTATTGAATTTTGTGATTACTGAAGTGTGTTGAATCGTCGCTTGTCTGGTTTTGGACTCTCATCCTTCGGGTGTTCGCTTTTCTTCACTGATTTCACACTCAAACCCTAGGGCATCTAGTGGCCGTGTGTGTCTAGCCTCCCGTTCGGGATCTTGTGTTCTTGGTTGACCAGCCAACTTCATTTTTGTTTTCACATTTGTTTGGTGATTGTTGAAAGTGTTTGATTGTGTTCCAAGCGATTTGCTTTCCTCCTTTGAATTCCTCGGTGTCTTGTTGAGCTTAGATCACATAGCTCATAAGCCTTCGTTTTCCTTTGATTTGGGAAACTGGTTTTTAGTGACTTGGGAATTGTCTTGTGTGTGCATCGAGTGATTTTAGTTCTTTCACTTAGTGTTGCTATCTCTCTAATTCATTTTAAAAGAAATTTTATGTCATTGAAAAGTAAAGCAAGTTAGTGTCTTTTGCGTTTAATAGTTGAAAGGAAAAGAGCATTTCGTTGTTTCGTACTTTCAAGAGAAAAGTTTCATTTCCTTGCTGTTAGTTGCATTAGGTTCCGTGATTGCTTGAATTTGTTTTGTTTGCTTGAAAGATTCTCAACCTTCTTATAGCTAGAATTCATCGAACAAAATGATGATCTTTGGCATATAGTTGCATTTAGGTGTTTTTGAGAGATCATACGGTAGGACCTGAAACTAAAACTTAACTCGAAGATCAACCGTAAAATAAACCAAATTTATCTAAAAACGCATTAGAACTTAACGTGAATATCTAGAGGTCTAGGCTAGAGACCTGTTCCAGCGTCTTTAAACCTAGTAGCTTACCGTTGAGTGGTTGGGTGATTCCTCCACGGTGAAACGATAAGTGCTAGTATAGATTGGGCTCCCACGTACCGTCGAGTATATATGGGGAGACTCCATTAGGCTTGCATCCTTTATCCATAGGAAGCCGAGTCTGCCGCCTTGTGAACCGTAACGCACCGAACACAGCATTCGGGAAGATTGACTGTAGTACTTAATGTCCTTGGTTCTCATATGATTGCCAAGGTGTATATAGCAGTTTTAAGGGTTGCTTGGTAAACCTTTTTGCCTAGAACTTCCAGAGCAGTCACTTTTGATCCTTTTCAGACTCTCTAAAAGAAAAGGTGTAAGTGAGTGTCTTGTCACTTCGTGCTCATTAAATATTCGAAGTAGATAGAGTCATCTTTTCGTCCTTTTCTCGACTCTCGAAACATGAAAAGGTCAAGTTCAGTTCTTGTGTTTTAAAATTCATTTGGCCACGATAATATTACCAGGTTAGATCTTGTGTGCGTTTAGTTTGAGTGGGTTTTATCGTTAGCTTATTTAGGGTCTTTGTTGGATCATCCTGGCAGATCCATCAACTCCGTCTTCGATCCCAAGTGAAGAAGGGTCCCCATCTTCTGTTGCCCCTGAAACTTCGGTCCGTGACGCTCTTTCCATTGTTCTGAGCGTACAACCGTTGAATTCTCGAGCTCCAGAGGACGATTTCTACGAGTTCTTTTACAACCCTATTTGGGAGCCCTCTGACGAGTCTTATCCTGCCACTCCTGTTGGTGCTCCATCTTCGATGGCTTCATCCGATATGGGCGACGCTTCTCCAGTGTCTAGTGTCCCAGCCGTTATGTCGAGTATAGATACTCCCATTCCGGCAACATCCCCTGTTATCTCTACACCTTACACTGTTACGTCTTCAGGGCGAACGGTGCCAGGGCGTTACAGGTCATTGCGAGATGCTATGAACTCGGCAGTTTCCTCTTCTGTTTTGGGTCACAACGTCGTCCCTACCACAGGACCGTTTGTTTCCCAAGCCCCTCATTCTGCTGTCACAACAGTCCCCACCAACCCGACCATTTGTGTCGCGGCCTCAAATCTGGTTGTTAGTGTGGTCACAGCTTAATCCGCTGTCACTTCTACCACGGGCCCATCTCGAGGTCCAACGCAGAGTGGTGAACCGTCTCCTTCTTCTAGAGTTGTGCACCCTGCAAGTGGTGCTCCTCCTGCTTCTGACTATATGACAGAGGAGGAGGCATATTTTGAATACTTGCATAATGTCCAGAACCTGGATGGTCAAGGCCCGTACTATGATGCCGAGAATCATTATTTGTACACCTCCTTGCCTCAAATTCCTTATGATGAAATTCCCGTTCCATTGAACGTGGATTGGGGCACCACCGGATATGGTGGCAGCGAGTACTATCCAGGACAAGGACAGCAAGGACCACCTTACCAGGGTCAGCAGCCTTACGTGCAACCTACTTATGGGCAGCAGTATACAGGTCAAAACTACCCTGGTCAGCAAGGAGGCCCACAAGGACAACCTCATCAAGGACAACCTTTGGTCTCTAGTGGTCCG
>APFE031035704.1:115070-161210 GCA_000404065.3 Pinus taeda | reverse complement strand
AGAGAGAACCTGCGTACCCAGAGATAAACATGTTTTAAGTGACTTTCTCTCTTTTTGAAGTTTTGACATGAAGAGCAGAGGTATGGGGCTTGACAAGGAGGACAATATGGCTATTGATGGGGCCATATTAACTGCAGATAGTCATGGTGACAAATTTCAGTGTAACACCCTCCAAGAGCATCTAGTATGTGTGGCCTAATTCTGGGTTGTTTTTGTAGGGAAGTGGTCAATTAGAAGTCTCATGCCCAAAAGAGTTGAGCGCGATGGTTAACACCATGATAGGTGGTCAGCTGAGGCAGTCTGCAACATTATTGGTGCTACCCTTCTCATACTTGATATTCAAATAGAACTGTTGCAACTATGTGGACCACTTTTGATGGAAATCATTCTGCAACTTCCCTTGCATCTGTATGAACTAGGGGTCGATGGTTTGTGTGGATGACCGTTTCCTTCCCCCAAAAGTAATGCTTCCATTTTACATAATGGAATACATCTCCTTGTCATAAGTGAGATACTTCCGAACTATGTCTATAAGTGTCCCATTGTGATAATCCACTGGATGCCCCTGTTGAGTAAGGACTGCCCCAATAGCATAGTCAGAGGCCTCTGTCTCGATCTCAAATGGTTGTTGCAAGTCTGGTAAAGTGAGCACTGGTGCAGAGCAGAGGTGATGTTTCAACTCTATGAATGCCTTATGTTGAGATTCAAACCAAAATAAATTTTATTTCGCTCCTCCCTTGGTGGCTTCGCCAAGGGCCAAGTGATATGGGAGAATCCCAACACGAACATGCGGTAGAAATTGGCAAGCCCCAGAAAGATGTGGAGCTCTATCATAGTGGTTGGGGCTGGCCAATCCCGAATGACTTGGATCTTGGCTCCTGTTGTCAACAATGAGGTTCTTTTGGCTCCCGCTGTCAACAAGGAACTGTAGTGGGGAACCCTTCACCCACATCTAGGAGTGGAAGAGGTGCTTCGCTTCCTCTGGCTCTTCAGGTTCCTCCTTTTGGATCTTCATGGTGGAAATAGTGACATTGGGATCCACATCAATAATTTGCTTCCCTTTGTCATTCCCCTTGTCGGGTTCTAACTCATGGTCAGAACATGCATCTGATTCTGAAGCCTTCAGCTCGAACACCAGTGATTTCTTGGCACACTCACTTGTGTTGTGAGTGGAGCTCTTATGTAACTCACAACACTTTTCCATGTCCTTCTTTGTAATATCCCTAACCCGGAATATTCCTCAAACCACAACAAAACTCCAACCAAGTATGCGCAAATGATATAATAACCCAAAAACGACAAATAACAGTGGTACAACATATAATAATGTAAATAGGAAATATAAGCAGATACTCAAGAAATGCAGCATGAAATGCTAAGCCATTTTATTATACTGAGCAATAAAATGAGTACAGGAGGTGATCAAAAAGATGGCACCTTGACTTGCACAAGGCAAGTGAAGAAATACTCTCAGAATAACAAAGAATGGCCTCTCTGCGCGGATGCTGATGGAGAATTGTTGTGCTGCTATTGCTGCTACTAGAAAACAAGTGATGATTTGGGGCTGCTCCCCTCCTCGAAAAATGCCAAAACTATGGAATTGGGCTCTACTCAAGAAACCCAGAAAAACCCAGAAAGATTTTCTAGAATAGCCAACCCCCGGAAATCACCCCCTTGGGGATCTACGCAGTTCCTCAATGCTCTGCGCTGCCACTGAAGAAACCCCTCCAGCACTCTGCCTAAACTTTGCCAAAAATCGTCCAATATGCAAGGGCTGGTCCCCTGCTCAATCACCTAGTGAAAATCCTCCTACAAAAACCCCAATCCAACACTACTGCCAGAAAGAATTGTGTCCCTCTCTCAGTGTTGCGCAGTCCTCCAAAACGCTGATGCAACTGCTGCTGAAATGTTGATAAAATACTGCTAAAATGCCAATGGAAATGCCTTGCGTGAGCAGGCACTCAAAGTCCCCAGGGGCTAAGGGTGAGATCCCCTAACGGAGACACTCAATGCACTAAACAGTGCTACAGACCAGCTAAACAGCTAGCATGCTCAGAAGTAGAAACGACTAGCTCAAAATTCACATAACTGAATGATCAAAATGAAGGGGCTCCTCTCTCTTTTATAGCCTTTTCCTCTCTCAATCCCAAGGCTCATCTCTTCCTGCATGGTTCCCCTCTTTCCATGTGTTTCTTCCCTCCTGTGCAATCTCTCCATGTGTCTGCGTGGGCTCCATTTCTGCGTCCCCCTTTGGTCCCCCTTGGCTTCCCTTTAAGTCACAACATTGTGCTACTAGGAAGTGACTTTCATTCTAAAAGTGAGTTATGTCCCCCGTCCTCACTTTTTTATTTACAAATAACTATAGATGGCAAAAACTAGACAAAATCGAATATTCCTATTAGCCATGGCTAATTAGGAATATTATAGTCTCCCCCGGCAAAATGTTGCTTGTCCTCAAGCAATTGAAGTGATGGATGCTGCAAGATCTTATCACTCTCCCAAGTGGCATCCTCATCTGGCAAATTCTTCCACCTCACTAAGAATTCTCGGATCGTCCTGCTCCGTAGTTGCCTCTTCCTGGTATCAATGATAGCTTCTGGTTGCAATACCGAAAACCCCTCGTCATCCATGGGTGGTAGATCATCTGTCACTGTCACTTGCTACCCCAATGCCTTTTTCAAGCATGATACATGGAAAACATTATGAATCTTGCTGCCTTGGGGTAGCTCAAACTCATATGCAACCTGTCCAACCCTGCGTATCACCCTGTATGGCCCGTAAAAGCGGGGCTTGAGCTTCTCATCCCCCTTCTGCTTTAGTGATGACTGTCGATATGGCTGTAGTTGTAGGTAGACCATGTCCCCTACCTCGAATTGTCTCTCCACCCGACCCCCGTCGACATACAACTTCTGCTGGTTCTGCGCTGTAGCCATGTTATCCTTAAGAGCTTGGAGAATATCTTGACTCTCTTGGATCCAAATCTTGGCTCTAGGGGCCTTGCTATCACCAAACATCATGTGAGCAAAAGATAAAGGATGATACCCATATAAGGCATAGAATGGTGACATACCAATGGACATGTGATGTGAAATATTGTAGTAGTACTCCCCTAGATGCAACCACTTCAACCATGCTCACTGCTGCCCACTGACATAGTTACACAAGTAGCCCTCTAGCCACTTGTTAACTATCTCTGTTTGCTCATCTGTCTGTGGGTGATAATTGGTACTTGGTGTCAACTCCGTCCCCACCAACCGAAAAAGCTCTTGCCAAAACCTGCCCATGAAACAGCTGTCCCTGTCATTGACGATGGTCTTAGGAAGACCATGTAGCCTGAAGATCTCTCTGAAGAAAAGCTCAGCCACCTGCGTTGCTATATAGTGTGCGGATATGGCAAAAAAGTGTGCATACTTCGTCAGTCGGTCAACGACGAAAAAGATACAATCCTTGCCCTGTACCATGGGCAACCCTGTGATGAAGTCCATCGAAATACTCTCCCATTTCCCCTCTAGAATGGGAAGAGGCTGCAATAGTCCCACGGAATGGCTCATCTCTCCCTTGTTTCTCTGGCAAACATCGCACTCCCGGATGTGCTGGAGTACGTCCTCGTTGAGGCCCTTCCATGAGAACCTCTCCCTAATGGCCCTATAGGTTTTGGTAAACCCTTGATATCCTGCTAATGGTGAACCATATGATGCCTGGAGTATCTTCTTCTTGAGTTGAGACCCCTCAGTCAAGAAGATCCGGTCCCTGTAATAGATGATCTCATCGACCACCCTGTACCTGTCATCTGCCACCTGCTCATCCAGAACCTCACATGAAAACTTGTCTTTGGAGTACTCTACTAAGAGTTGAGCCCTCCAGTCTGTATCTAAGCTCATAAGAGACAACGTGGCTGGTCTACGTGAAAGGGCATCTGCTAACACATTTTTCTTACCCTTGACATACTAAATTTCAAAGTCATATGCTTGGATCTTGTTGATCCACTTCTGTTGCCTCTCCTGTCTCTACTTCTTCTCCAAAAAGAACTTGAGGCTATTGTGATCAGTCCTCACCCTAAACCTGTTACCCACCAAATATTACTGGTACTTAGCCAATGCATGCATGATGGCCAACATCTCCTTGTCGTATATAGAATACAACCTCTCGTGCGGAAGGAGCTTCCTGCTCTCAAAGGCTATATGGTGTCCTCCCTACACCAACACTGCGCTGATCCCCTCTCCCGACGCATCACACTCCAAAACAAATGGTTGCGTAAAATCTGGCAACACAAGCACTGGGTAGCTGCTCATAACCTCCTTAAGCCTGTCAAAGGCTTGCTGTGCTATATCCGACCAACTGAATGCCCCCTTCCTCGTCAAATCTGTCAGGGGTGCAGCAAGCTGCGAGAAACCTTTGACGAAATTTCCGGTAGTAAGTACAAATTCCAATGAATCCTCAAAGTTTCATCACATCTCAGCTCCGACCATTCTTTGATGGCCCTGATCTTCTCCTCGTGGAATCTCACTCCATCCACCCCTATGATGTGTCCCAGATACAACATCTCCGTCAACCCAAACTCACACTTGGAGAGTTTGGCATAGAACTGCTACTCTTGTAAGATACGCAATACTGTCTCAATGTGCTGGATATGCTCCTCCCAAGTCCTGCTGTAAATGAGAATGTCATCAAAGAATACCAACACAAACTTCCTCAGGTGATTATGGAAGATGTGATTCATGCAGGATTGAAATGTAGCGGGGGTGTTGGTTAGCCCAAAAGGCATCACTAAGAACTCAAAGTGCCCATAATGACACCTGAAGGCGGTCTTGGGAATGTCCTGCTCCCTCACATGAATCTGATGGTACCCAGATCTCAAATCAGTCTTTGAGAAGAATCGTGCTCCCCTCAACTCGTCCATCAGCTCATCAATCCTGGGTATGGGGTACCTATTCTTCAGGGTCTTCTTGTTCACCAACAACACAAAAGAAGCAAAAGGACTCGTGCTTGATCGAATGTGCCCAAGAGCTAGCAACTCCTGGATAGCCTTCTTAATCTTATCCCGATAGGCCTTGGGGTTCTTATAGGGTGTGGTGATCACTGCCTGTATGCCCTGCTCAAGCACGATAGTGTGCTCAAACCCCTGATTTGGTGGCTATCCTGGTGGAATCTCCCCAAACACTATGGCATACCAATCAAGGATGGAATGTATATCTGGATGTACCATCTACCTTGTAGACCCTGCCTCTGATGCACGTAGCTCCACTACCCACTCTATGTCTCCCTTCCGGAAGACTACCTCCATCCGATGAGCCGACACAGTTTGAGGCGGATATGTGTGTTGCCCCCGTATCTTCTCATGCCTCCCTGTCTTCTCATCATCCCACCCCATCTCTAGGGTCTTCCAATCTGTCGTAACCTTCCCTAGAGTGATAAGCCACTGAACACCCAGTATCATGTTGGTGTCTGGGATATCGACCACGAAGAATTGGTCAGTCAATGTGTAAGCGCCCATCATCACTGAAAGCTCTGGAACATAATGAGCGCACGTCATGGTCTAATCTCCTGGGACCAGGACTGAAAACCCATCGAAGCTCTTTGTCTGAATACCTCTTTGCTCAGACATATGTGCATCGATGAAGTTGTGGGTTGCCCCACTATTAACCAAAACTGATACTCGTTGGCCACATATTGTCCCTTGTACGCGTAACGTCAGATACTTAGGAACTCCTCGCAATGTTGCAAGGGCCCCTCCGGTAGGTGCAAAAGATGCACCACCTGCTTCTGGCAGTGGAGGTGGAAAAGGTCCCTATATGGCATGGCTATCTCCTACCTCCACATCATCCTCGTCATCCTCTTATCCACTGCTCTTGGAGAAGACCTCAATAAAATGTGTTTTTCTAGTAGCACATCTATGTCCTGGTGCTCACAACTCCTGACATGTGAAGCACAACCGCTTCTTCTTCAGCTCCCTCCTGACATCGTCCTCAATTTGTACTCGTCCTGGATTCCCCTTTGGAGGTGGAATCCTCACATCCTTCCCCTTAGACTGAAAGGGTTGTCTTTGGGGTAAGGTGTCCGGGTCTTGGGTAAGACATCCTGTAAGTCCCGGGTCCTGCTGATAACATCCTGGAGTGTGGCTAGTCTAGTGGATCGAACTAGACCCCGAAGTGGCTCTGCTAATCCCTCAATATACATATAGACCCTCCGTGCCGTGGATAGGTCTGGCACCATCACGGAGACCCTCAATAAATCTGCAATGTAAGTCTCTGGGCTCCCTATCTGTTTGAGGCTTGTTAGCTCAACAAAATGCTGCTCTGGATCCCTCCGATCAAATCGCTCCATCAATCTCCTGGTAAACTCCACATATGTCATCACTGTAGAGTGCCAGAGTGTAACCATCCCATGAAACCACCAATCCTGGGCCTCACCATCCAAATGCAATGTTGCCACCTTGATGGCCTCCACCTCCGACATCTGGTTAAGCTGGAAATAAATGTCCAGCTTCTCCACCCAAGACTTCACCGAAATGTTTGATGAACCATTAAACATAGGCAAGTGGAATCTACTCGCTGCATGGTGGGTGTCACCATCATGGTAATGCTTGTTTCCTCTGTGATGGTCGCGGGGTCTACTATCTCGCTAGAGTTGAACAAAGTCTCTAAATGAAAGGGCATCCCTGAACTCCTGCCATAGGCCTGGTACTCTGCAAAATAATTGCCCATATGGCTGGGCTCTACCTCTTGTTGGGCTCCGACCCCCGTGTTTGCTCCTAAGAATGTGGGCATGGTAGAGCATGTAGGGGCATGTGAGGTCACCTGTTGCGCAATATCACGCTGCTCTGGAAAATGATGGGATGCACCTGATACCTCACCAATCTGGAAAACCCATGGGATCTCACACTGTCTGGCCTCTACTGCCATGAATCTCTGCCCCATCACCTCAATCTGCCTCGACATATCCTGTACCAATTTGAGGAGCATATTCTCAAATCTCTTCCCATCCTTGTCTGCCATCAGATCCCTCTACTCTGCGTCCACCACTGGAACAAAGTCTCCCTCTTCGTAGGTGTTCTCTGACCTACGCTCACTAACTCTGTATTTCCTACCTCTGTAACAGATGTAGGGTTTTTCCCTCAGTGTCATAGACTGCTAGCTCCACAGGCTGAGCCAGATCTATGCTCTGATACCACTGTAATATCCCTAACCTAGAATATTCCTCAAACCCCAGCAAAACTCCAAACAAGTATGTGCAAATGATATAATAACACAAAAATGACAAATAACAGTGGTACAACATATAATAATGTAAACAGGAAATATAAGCAGATACTCAAGAAATTCAGTGTGAAATTCTAAGCCATTTTATTATACTGAGCAATAAAATGAGTACATGAGGTGATCAGAAAGATGGCACCTCGATTTGCACAAGGCAAGTGAAGAAATACTCTCAGAATAACAAAGAATGGCCTCTCTGCGTGGATGTTGCTGGAGAACTGCTGTGTTACTGTTGTTGCTAGAAAATAAGTGATGATTTGGGGATGCTCCCCTCCTCGGAAAAGAACTCTCGAATCGGGCTCTACTTAAGAAACCCAGAAAAACCTAGAAAGATTTTCTGGAATAGCCGACCCCCAGAAATCACCCCCTTGGGGATCTGCACAGTTCCTCAATGCTCTGTGTTGCCACTGAAGAAACCCCTCCAGCACTATGCCTGAACTCTGCCAAAAATCCTCCAATATGCAAGGGCTGGTCCCCTGCTCAATCACCTGGCGTAAATCCTCCTACAAAAACCCCAATCCAACACTACTGCCAAGAAGAACTGCGTCCCTCTCTCAGTGTTGCGCAGTCCTCCAAAACACTGATGAAACTGCTATTGAAATGCTGATAAACTACTGCTGAAATGCCAATGGAAATACCTTGCCCAAGCAGGCACTCGAAGTCCCCCGGGGCTAAGGGTGAGATCTCCAAATGGAGGCACTCAATGCACTAAATAGTGCTACAGACCAGCTAAACAGCTAGCGTGCTCAGAAGTCGAAATGACTAGCTCAAAATGCACATAACTGAATGATCAAAATGAAGGGGCTCCTCTATCTTTTATAGCCTTTTCCTCTCTCAATCCCAAGGCTCACCTCTTCCTGCATGGTTCCCCTCTTGCCACGTGTTCCTTCCCTCTTGCGTAGTCTCTCCATGTGTCTGTGTGGGCTCCATTTCTGCATCCCCCTTTGGCCCCCTTGGCTCCCCTTTAAGTCACAACGTTGTGCTACTAGGAAGTGAATTTTATTCTAAAAGTGAGTTATGTCCCCTGTCCTCACTTTTTTATTTACAAATAACTATAGAATGCAAAAATTGGACAAAATCAAATATTCCAATTAGCCATGGCTAATTAGGAATATTACATTCTTCGGCTTCATGGTGTTGTTCTTTGCTTGCAGCTTTGGCGGGTTGTCTTGAGCTACCCCACCTTGGCTTTGTCCTTTGTTCTGCGATTTGGGGGCACCTTTTCCTTACTTTGGATTCACAAATCCAAAGTCTCACTTCTTCTGTTTAAACTTCTGGTCGATCTTGATGGCGTATCGTTATGTCGTGCCGAGCGAGGAGATGTCCTGGAACTCCGTCTTGTCCTGGAAGTACCTGTGTAGGCAAATGCAGTACTTGAGTACCAAATGTTTCTCAGAATCCTTGATACCCAACTTTGTGCAAAGGGTATGAAAAACATTGGTAAACTTGGGCACATCTTGGTCCCTTCCCCGCTGCAATGTTGTCCACTTTATGTATTTATCCTCATAGCTCCCGATAGGGTAATACTGCTCCTTAATGGCATCTTAGAACAAATTCCAAGTGGGTGCGGCTGAAAAAAGTGTTGTGCTTTCATCCTTCTGCTCATAGTAGGTTTCCCACCAGTCCTTGACGTGGGGGCAGCTTTGAGAAGAGAAAAAGTAATATTTTCTCGGCTGGAAAAATCATGAAAAAAATATCCTTCTAATAGATTTAACCATTTATCTACGATGTCTGCATCTATTTGGCCCTCAAATATAGAAATGTCAAAGTTTACTTCTACCTTAAAAGGAGTGGAGCCTCCAGAGTGGCTGTTGGATGTGGATGCGCCGCCAGTGGGAAACCATTGAAGGATCTGGGAAAAGTTATCCATCATCACGTTCCTTTGTTTCTTGAGGGCCTCCTCGAGAAATATTTTCATAAGATCTCTTGCCCCTTCGTCTTTCTTTTCTTCCCCCATGGGTGGCCGTCGGGGTTTGTGAGGCTGATCTTGCAAAGGTTGAACTAGATTGAGCCCTAACTCCTTATATCTCGACCTCGTTGGGGACATGTAAAGAAAAAGAAAGAAAGAGAAGACCGCACTGATACCACTCATCCAGATTTAAATAGGAACACAACAAATTACAGATATAACCATAAATACAAAGATGCAGTAGAAATAACACTTATTTGATTAATATTAAATACTTAAATATGATTACAAACAAAATGGAAATAATACTAGCTCGGGCGATGGTAGCTTATATCTGAGAAGAGATGTGGTAGCTACATGCCTCCGAACTGTGTTACAATGAGACTTAAAAACCTATTTATTAGTGAGAAACAATGGAAAACCCTAAACATCCAAAAACCTAACCCTAGGAGATGAAGCACCAAACTATGGGCCCCGTTTGGGTAAATTGGTACATCAACTTCCTGGGGTAGTAACTCTTGCATACGATCTCTGTTTGATGCTCACAATACCTCGTTAGAAATATCTATCCAAGGAATACAAATTTTGAATGACCAACATTGTCCAATGACCCATGTGGGTCGCAGTTTTCATTAGGGCCTCAAAACGACTTCAGAAGTTCAAGACCCACAAAAAACTGCCAAAAATAGTAAATTGTGCTACAAATAAGGAAACTGAAAAAATGAAAGAAACAATGGTGGGGGTCCAAGTGGAATAGGCGGGTGGCCACCAATGTCCACTTGGATCACATGTACCACTTTGAAAAGTACTCCTCCCATGCCACCTGTGTGTTTAGTGCACCATTGATTTTGGTGTTAGACAATTAAAATATTCTCTGCCATAGGATTGAAGATCAATATTAATCATTTATGAATTTTCACATCCAAGCCATCATCTGCCATAATTAGAGATTAGGGTCAAAATTCTATTTGGTGCCAATCACAGAATTTTCACATTTGGGCCATCATCAAATTCCAGTTTAATTTGAATTGGTTTCAAAAATATTTGGATTGCTTTGGGAGAATTTATGATTGTTTGTTGGGATTAGAGATCATGACTAGTTTAGAATCGAGTTTCCAATGGCTCTACCTGCAACGACTTCTCCGAGCCCTCGATCGACTTGAGAGGCGTAGGTGGGCTAGAAGTTGTGTGGGATGCTTCTTCTACTATTAACAATCGAGTCTATCATACCATACATACCAAGGTAATATCCTATACTATGTGACAACACTCTTATGCTCTGTTCTAACCAATATAAGCATGTCTTTTTATTATTCTTCTATGAAATTGCAGGCATCTGATCTTAATATTTTTAACATTGACAACCTCTACCAGAAACGTTAGCATTTGATAAGGAATAACCTTACACAAGATCAATACTGACATGGTTGAAGCTCGAACCTAATATTTTCTGCTGCATATGTGAATTTGTTTTATGGTTTGGGTAGTACATTGGACTTAACAAATTTGATTTGTTGGAAATGCATGGACTGCAATCTGAATAACAAACGTTTTAGAAGTGCATATTTATTGATAGTGAAAAAAAAATTTATTAGAAATGAATATTGCGTAATATTGGTGTTAAAGCCTCCAACTTATAAGTATTTTGCCAATTCAGCTAATGCAATAACAAAACTTTGGATGCATATTCATTTCCTTTATAAATTTACATGAAATATAATAAATGTATTATTTAATAACTAGATATCAATGTATTGTTTAATAACTAAATAAATAAAATATATCATAGAGTTTACTTCCTTTACTCCATGTTAATTGACTATTTGCACTAAGCTAAGGCTACACTATCCACTCAGGGATTACAATTATCACATAAGTTTATATTAATTAATATTCCAACCCCTATAATGGCTTATATGATGAGGCGTCTTACTATATAGTATCACAAATTATTAAATAATGTCTATTATATAAAAATACCTTGAATAGTGTTTTTAATATAACAATATCTTAAGAAAATGCTATAAAATTGCAAGTTATGAATGAGAAATCTATCTTTAAATATTATCTTAATTATTTTCAGTTAAACCATATACTAATCTTAACATTTTAAGTTAGAAAGCAAATACTTATCTTACCATTATATATCAATATATCTAAATATCTGAGTAACCCATAATTATTCTAAGTTAAATCTAAATATTTCATACTCAATATCTATTTCATTTCTAATATTACTTATTTTTTTCAACAAATTTTTATTATACACAAACTCGCACTCAAATAAAAATTAGATCAAATTCTCTTCTCCCTTGTATCATGTTCAATACACAGTGATCAAACTCATACTAATAAAAAGAATTGAGAGTGAATAATACACTTCCTAGTATGATCAATGAAATAATAATCTGCTGGAAAAATATGAAAACAATTAAATAACATTAACTTAAAAAAAAATACATTTCAATAAAAAAATCCAAAATCCCATTAATTTCTAAAAAATCATTTCAATAAAAAATCCAAAATCCCATAATATAAGCACATTCAAAATGGCTAAATCATCACAATATATAGTATAGTCTTCTTTCTATAAAAAAATATTGCATTATTAAATACCATTAGTGAATAATCCCATCATTAATTTGTATCAATGCTAACCTAATTGATTTGTATCAAGGCTACCCTAATTACGTCAGGAGTGGATCAAGGTTAACCAAACATTCAAATAATCTTTTATAAGAAGTGAATAATTTTTTATAAAAAGCTTGACATGTGTATTACATGGATATACATTACATGGATATACATTACATGGATATACATGTATATTTTGGAATACAATGATTAGAATTTTCAATAATTATTATGTTTATATAAATAAGTTTGTTTAATTTGAAATAGAGTATTTTAATTTAATTATCAATTATGTAGTTGATAGTGATTTAATTTATATAGAAAGTAATAATCACAAATTAATAGTTAATATTTTTCTCAAAAGTAATTATGTGATTTTTACTATTTTAATTAAATCAATAAATTAAAAAAATATCATATAAATATGATTTAGGTTTTTTTTATAAATGTAGTATTAATAAGTTATGGTGTTGGACCATAGTATTGTAACAAAGTCTATTTATAGGTTAATAATCTCCATGGTAAAGGGGTGGCTACATGGGTTTTTTTAAATGTACATATGTTTAATATGTTTTTTTTTAAATGTACCATATGTTTAACTAATACTTTTATTTAAATTTTAATAATAGTAATTTAAAACAAGATCATAATTTAATTTATTTTTATGATCTCCTTTAATCTTTGTAATGCTAGATATAGTATGAGGTAAGTTTGTTACTATATATTTACATTTACTGACCATTTACTTTATATGTTATATTTATCTTTAATACAATTTTAAAAATTTAAACATAATAAATTTAAGTAACTTGTGGAGAAAGTAATATTAAAAACCTTTTGTAAAATGCAAAATAAAGCATTCTTTTTTCAATACGAAAAAAACTTGATTGTATTATAATAAAAAAAGTTCCATTACATCAGAAAGATGGAAACCTGACTAATTAGATAGAAGATAAGTCATTCTTCTATGGTACTAGATACAAAAATGGGTTCATTCATGACAGAAGTGATATAGCATTTAGGATCTAAATGAGAGAATAGTCATAAGGAAACAAAACCTTACCAACATAGTTGCATGAGTAGGATAATTGCCTTTTAAGAAGCATTCTTTGCTATGTATAAAGAAAGTATGCATTTTGAAAATAGAAGAAGTTAGATCCAGGAAACATACTAGGGGCCAAATATGTTAACAAGGAAAATTATGTACCCGGGAGAGAGAAATCATGTATTTGGTATGATTAAGCTTCCATTTTTATGTCCATTTTCCAATTACCCTTATGTGCTAGGCACCCTTTCTTCGACATTTCATTTGCATGAGTATTTAGAGATCTGTCCACATAATATAAGTATAATACTTCCTCGTTCTCCAGAAAGAATCGATTCTCTTCATTCATCCTATCAGTTTATGATTTTTTATAAAATGTTTGGCATTGACATGGTCTATTATGAGTTTAGAGTCACCATAGATCTGCAACTACTCAATATTAAGGAGGGTACTGAAAAGAAGAAGTCTTGATAGAGCCATAGCTTCAGCCATGTTGTTTGTTCCTTTTCCACCATTCCAGTAGATGGCAAACTGCTGATCCTTGTTCATAACTATGTAGATCCCACAGGCACACAAACCGTTTTGTGCAGCCCATAAAAAAAAGCTCGAGGAAAGCCCATCTGACATTATTTTTGTTCCTTTAATTTTCCTTTTTTTTCCTTAGAAATATTGGGGGGAAGAGAATTGAAAAGAGTGATTATGTTCTCAAAAACTGACTTGAACTTAGATTCATGTAGAAACAATTTCGCTAATCTGTAATGGATCTCTTGAGCAATTAAGTCCTTTCTTATTGTTTTTTTTCGCATAATTTTATTATATAATTTAATAAAATGCATTTTGTTTTATTATTCCCTCTTTATTATTCTCCATTATGCATCAACCTATTTTGCTGAGCGAGCACATTATTATGCAATAAAAACACAACTTTAAACCTGTTTGCACTCTCGAAACACTATTGAGCATGAAGTTATCCTATAAACAGGAAAATTCAAAGAAAATTGACATATATATTACTGCTTTTCCACTTTCCACTGATTTCTATATATATAAATGTGGGCAAAAAAACTAATTTCTATATATATATATCCACTTTGACACTGGGCTCCATGGGGCATGCTTCGGTTTTGCTGAGAAAAGGGACCCGGCACCAATGTGTGATTTGAACCCACGCTAATAGTGACAGACTCTTTGTTTTCTACTACATGAATGTGCTTTTTATGAATTCTATGCGCTCCTCAATTCCGCACTGCAGATATACTATCGTTTTGTAGAAAAGAAGCAGATACAAACACTCTCCAAGTTATATATTTGTTTCAGTTAAGTTTTTCATACTATTTCCGTAACTAAATAGGCTTGCTATGATATATGAAATAGTTTGTTCCTTTCAGTGAAAGTTTAGTTGTAATTTTTCTGGTAGGAATTCAGTTAGTAAATTTAGCTAAGATCTCATTCTTCTCCAACAACTTAGTCACTTTATTAGCAACTTAGTGACTTTATTATTGGGCACAATATATCTTTTTAATATTTTTTTTTTCTGGTTATTCATTCTTTTTTTTTAACGAAAAGTATAATATTTTCTTTGTAAAATGTAAATTGTAAATGCATTTATGGAATAGCTTCTTCTTTCATTTTAATCCAATGGAAGGAGAGTTTATTAAAACTATAAAATATAAATTTAAACTATAGAATCTAACTTGATTTTATGATAGAGCTAATGAATTACATTTGACATAAACCTGGTGCCCATGTATAAGTATTTTGGAGTTACCCATGTCTAAGTATTTTGGAGTCCAGTTGGCAAACATAGAGAAGACTTCCCCACCTTTTTTATTATGAATTCTTCATAGACCATCGACCATTCAATATGAATATATGGTAGGAATATCCCAGATCATCTAATGATGCCTCCCCATAGGAATTGGTTATGCAACATGTTGAAGAGAAATACATATTGACTTCAAAACTAAAATCTCATTAGTTGAATTTCCCTCATTTTCTTATTAATCTTTCAAACAATTGATTATACATTAGCTTTTGTTCATACATTAGCTTTTTTTCAAACAAATGATTTATACATTTCTTCAAACCACTGATTATATATTAACACCTCAATTGGCTCAACTTTTCTTGATTTTTATCTTTATTGCCAATTATATGAAGGACTCTATTGGCATACCTCCTACAACACTTAGTTCTTTGCTCAATTTAAGGACCCACATTGGCATCTTTGGCTTAATTGTTGCTTCTATCTTTGGGCCCATCACGATGGTGCCACCTATCCCTATGCTACTGCCTTACGACTTTTCCTTTGCAACATGTAGTGCAATTGCTAGTATAAATTATGTTACTTTTATTCAAATTACTACTTAATTTATTACAATGCATTTTGGCATTTTTTAAAAATGATACGTTGTTATCCACTAAATTTATTCATGTTATACTTTCTAAAACTTTTTTTAGGATATATTTTGGTTGAATTTTTCCAAAATCGGTTAAAATTTGTTGGAATTACAAATTTAAATTGTAAATTCTCCACCATCCAAATATCCATATATCAAAAAACTAATTATAAATAACAAAAAAATCTCAATTTAACAAAAAAATAAAAATAAATTTCAACTAAAACTACAAAATATATTAAACAATACCAAAATAAATTAATAAAAATCCTAACTCATTTAAAATGCCAATCATTAAATTTATAAAATAATAATAATGATATCATATCTTTTAAAAATCCTGTATTAATTAGATAAATTAGTTTTTCCTTAAAGCAATGTAGTTATTAAAATCTAATTAATTAATAATATTTTGGAGTAAGTTTAATAGTTAAATCTTTTTAATTATATTTTTATATTGATATATCATTATTTATATTAATTTATGTAAATTTTTTATGGAGTCTTTTAATGAGGCGGAGGAATTGTCTTGACGGCAAAAATTGGATGGAATTTGGCCAAAAAAATTTCAAAAAATCTTGTAGAGGCAGCGTTCGAATCATGTTTTTGATGGTGGAAATGGATTCAGCGCCATCAAAAATGTCTAGGACACCTCAAATTTTGAAGTTTAACAGCTATAACTTGGATTTACAAAAATCTTTGCTGGATTTTCTCTAAATATAACTTGAATTTCCATATCTTTTCGAGCAACTTCTCTGGCTAGTTAGACTATACAATTTTTATTATAATTATATTAATTTTATAAATAAATTATTAAAATTTCTAAGAATTAAAAAATTTACTACCAAAAAAAACTTCAATTTAGTTACACCTTTGAAAATTCCTACTACAAAGCAACTTCCTCTCACAATCTTATTATAGGAGAAACTCGAAAGAAAACGCCCAGAAAGCGAAAGGGTAGGAGCGAAGAAGACCATTAACAAAATGGTGTAACATGTCACGTTGAAAAGTGCCCACTCTCGTACAAATAAATAATAATTTCTTCTCTAGATAGAGATTTGATGATGATTGTGCACCTTAGGTAATGCCAGAATGCAGGGATGAGTTTTGATGAACCAATGGTAAGGTTTAAATTTTTTTTTAATTATCAAGATTTTTCTGGTTAAATAAAGTTTAAAATTTTACCAAATTAATTTTTTGAACAGTGAAAACAAATCTGAAAAACTGTGAAAGTTTAAAAAACCATTCTATTTTGAAATTCCAATTTGATGGCTAAGAATTGTGGAGCTCCTCGTTGGCATCTTGCCAGTTAAATGCGTAAACCCAAAGTGAAATTTCATGGTGATTGATAGTGTATCTATGAATGAATGAAGGGTTTTAATGACTTCTATCAGACCAAGCGGTCTAAAGGATGTAGGACTCTAGTGCATTACAATTTCAATTTTTTTTTCTAAGTCTACCTTCTTATCATGAATCTTGAACAAAAAATTTGTAGTTTGGATAAGCCTCCGCTTTCTCAAACAACTTGTTCAAACAATCCTTAAACTTATTACAAATACCTTTTGGTCTAATAAAATGTTTGAAAATTAGTTATTTTAATAATATTGAAAAATAAATATTTAATTTTCATAGTTAAACATTATAAGTTTCATAGGAAAATGCTAAACTGTTAGCATGGTTATATTTTTTTTAACCACAAAGTTTCAAATCGATGATGTTTACACCAATGAATGCCTTAATGTAACACCTTGTGACCATCTCCTATATGCCCCATGGCGATTTGGATTCTAGGGGAGACCGATCCAAAACTTGGTCTAGTTGAAAGCCCCTTGAATAGGACTTGATTCTTAATAATGATCTTCTGAATTGATTGCATTAACACTTGCTTGAAACGAATTAAACTTGCGAATGTGTTGATAACATCCAAATTCATTACTTAATTCATTTAATGATCATAATTGCGGAAATAACATGCATAAGAAAACATGAGACAAGAGATCAATCACATATTTGAGAAGATATCACTCAGTTGGTAAAAAAGTTCACCCAATGTGGGTTATGTCTCCAAGCTCCACTCAATTGTGTAGCTACTTCATTAACTGCTCTTTAATAAAGATTATGTTCTTTGTCAATACAGAATGGTTGAACTCTTACTTCAAGTGGAAATTTCTTTCCTTCAAAGAGACGTTCTCCATTGACAATACAAAAGCACTGAACTCTCACTTTAAGTGGCAATTTCTCCCCTTTAAAGAGACGTTCTCCTTTGACAATACAAAAGGTCTGAACTTTCACTTCAAGCAAAAATGCCTCTCCTTTAAAGAGACATTCTCCTTTGACAATACAAAAGTATTGAACTCTCACTTCAAGTGGCAATGGCCTTTTAGTACCACACTGTCCCAATTTGCATACATAGGCTCAAGTAAAGAATTCTTTGTAATAATTTAGATCTTGCTACCTTGTTGTAGAATATAAAGATCATATAAAATGTTAGATATATGATCCAAAGTACATAAATTAATATTTAATTATTTAGAGTTTTGTTAGAATATTTAATTAATTATTTAGAGTCTTAGAGTCTCTTAGAATATCTATTCGTTATAAGAAATATGACATCTAGAAAGGTGTCGTTTCTTAGAAACTAATTTAGGAAAATAGTTATGAGTGTTGTTATAAGTGCCTTAAATGTAAATGGACACTTGTAAATGAAATAAGTGATCCATAACAAAATTAGTTTAGGACACAAGCTTATTTAAAGCTTGTTTCTCTCCACTTGCAAGAGTGTTCAGTGATCAGTTGTAAGCTCTTGCAGATTTTATATAATTTTCTTTTCCTTATTAATAAAATTTGTGTGTCTGAGGATGCTTATGTTATTATTTTGGTATCAAAGCTTCAATGATGCAGATGGTGTGAAGAAGGAGATTCCAACTTTACAGGATTTTGGAAAAATCCATTGAATTGCTCAGCTGTTGTTTGATATGCAAATTGTTCGACTTTTATTGAGGAAAATAAATTTGATTATTATTGTTGATTTCAGATTTTGAGTTTAGAAATTAAAATTTTCATTACCAAAATTTTATTATTTTTCAATTCTCCCATTAAGAATAAGTAATTTGATTTTGGTGGTAAACCACCATATTCAAATTATTGGAAGATCAGAGTATAGATTTCATTCCAATCCTCAGTGTAAGCTTACGATATTCATCTTATGGCACCAATACACCTAAATATGCCTCCATTGGCAGATAAATCGACGCCCTCCTAGTTTGAATCATTGCCAACCTTGTAGCCACACCCTACACATTTGAATTGTTTCCAATCCCGCAGCCACACCCTACTCATTTGAATTGTTTCCAATCCTGTGGACACACCCTCTTCATTTGAATTGTTTCCAATCTTGCGGCCACACCATATTCCTATTATAAATCCCCAAGAGTATCACAAAATCCCTATTGGCTCCCAAATGTGACAATCAACATATAATCAATAGCTTATCCTCTTCCTCCAACGTTTCACAATGCAAATCATTTATGTGGTAGATTTGACTCATTCCTTGGACATATATTAAGAAAAAAATCTCTATTTTAAAGCACAAAAGAGTGAAAATCCAAGCCAGCGTAAAGACCTGCAATGAAGGAGATCTACATTGAGGAGATTCTTGTGAAGGAGTGATTTGCATGAATTGGAGGGACCTGAAGAGTGACCAACAGTGTGACCCACCTGCGAGTATAAGCCAACAAAAGTCAGATGAGCACTAGATGAAAGCATCAATGTATATCCAGGGTGGAGAAGGACCCACTATGGAAAACCATAGCTAGATGCGTTGAACATCTGTTGCGTGGAAGGACCAACGTTTAGGAGGATCTGTTAGTCAATAAGAGAATCCATTCAAATTTCCAACATGAATCCAAATTCATGCTTCTACCTGCCTACATGAAACCACCTGTGTGAAGCTTGAAGATGTCACCTGTGTTGTAGGACCAACTTTGAGCCAACGAGTAGCTAGGTCGTGGACCTAGTTGGAGGATTGTTCAGTGTGAAAAGATATGCATTGGAAGACTTGTGTGTTGCAAAATTATATGGTACTTAAAATATTTTAGAGTTATTTTCATTTTTAAATTTGTAATTTTTTTGTGTAATAAGGTGTAATTTTTGAATTTTTTGGAGTGATAAGGTGATTGAAATTTCTAATTTTGGAGTGATAAGGTATAATTTTGTAATTTGTAAGAGCAATAAGGTGTAATCTTTGATTCTTTTTAGGGAAACAAATTGTAACTCAAAGTAATTTTTACTTTGAGGGGGGGCTAAAGTCAAAATTTGAAAGCTTTATTGTAAAATTTTAGAGAATTTGACTAGATCCAAGTGCAAATCTCAGTCACTTTTCTCGTCAAACAACTATACAAGGGTCAAGGCCAAGCCTCAATAGATCATTTTTTGTTGTGGTGTTGTGTGTGGTGTGTTGTCCATCTTCTTTTTGTGGTGAATGTTCCATCTTGGTGCATAAATTTACTTTTACAATGTCCAAGATGGTAAATTTATTTTCCAAGTCTGACAAACTTGAAGGCTCAAAGAATTACAAGACATGGAAAAGACACATAGAAAGCACTTTGATTTACAATGAACTTTGGAAAGATGTATGTGATGGTGATGTTAAACCAAACAACCTACAGATGCAGACTCACTAGCTAAATGGGAGATCAAAAATGCCAAAGCATTAGCATTAATTAAATCTTTAGTTAATGCTGAAATGTATGTTCACATTGAACATGCTTCTGATGCATGGTCTTCCGAGAGAAAAATTAAATATTTATTTGATACACAACTAGAATCAAAGATACTCGATCTTCAATTGAATTTGCTTCAACAAAAAATGATAGAAGGGGGAGATGCACTTGAGTACATTTCCATAATTAAGAACATTAAGCTGGAAATAATAAAGGTTAGATTTCAACCAGTGGATGATAGTTTCATGACTACTATTTTGATTGATGGTTTCCCTTCTTCATATACACATTTCTGGAAAACTTTACAGGTAACTGGAAAGCTAAAGAAGTTAAAATTTGATGAATTAATTGAAATCATAGCTCAACATGACAAAACTTTTGGAAAGAAGAAACAGGTTGGAGAAGATGTCTTCTTTACAGAAGCTAACACTAGTAAATCTTCAATTGAAAGTTCTGGAGGTAGAGGAAGAGGGCACACAAATCAAAATCAAGGAGCATATAGAGGACAAGGTAGAGGGAACAACTTGAAGAGAGGCAATATTCAAGGAATAGGCAACATTCAAGGCAGAGGAAACAATCATGGCAGGGGAAACAATCAAGGAAGAGAACAAAGTCAAGGCAGAGGACAAAATCAAGGTAGAGGACAAAGAAAAGGCAGATGAAAGATTCAAGGTAGAGGCAAAGATTTCAATCAATTTGTTTGTAGAAGATGTAGCAAAGTTGGTCATATGTTGAAGATTGTTGAACTTCTATTGAAAAATTTCCAAATTTTCAACAACACATGGAAGAATGATCAAGAAGATGATGGCTCAGAATATGTCTTTACTAAACTTCAAAGTTTAGAATCAACAACACTACAGGTCCCCACATATCTTAAAAGTGATTATGAAGATGTTTTGATTTTAGATACAGGGGCAACACAACATATGACTTTTGGAAGTGATTTGTTTTGGACTTTCAACAAAGCCATCTCAATTCAATATTTCTTGTAGATGATACAAGACACAATTCTTGTGGAAAAGGTGTAGTAAAATTTTCTCTTTGTGGCATTGGAAAAAAACTTATTTCAAATTTTTGGTATGTACCCACTTTCAAGAAGAATTTGTTGTCATTAGTCATGATTCGACAAGCAGGACACCAGGTTGTTATGGAGGATGGATTAGTAAAAATCAACTCCATCAAACAAAATATGAAGAAAGTCATGACAAGATATGAAGATGGAAAACTTTTAAGGATAAAAGGAACAAACATTCCATAGAACTCTAATTTTGTAGGAGCAACAAGTGCATATATTTCACCAATAAGGTTGTGGCATGTTAGATATGGGCATTTAAACTTTGAAAGTATCTCTCAACTTCAAAAATAGGGAATGGTTAAAGGACTTCCAACTTTTAAGAAAGAAAACACAAGATGTGAAGCTTGCATTTACAGGAAACAAAGTCAAGAAAATTTTCCAACAAGTTCTTGGCATGCAAACATGTTCTTGCAATTGGTTCACAATGATAGTTTTGGATGTCTAGAGACTTCTCTAGGAGGTTGTAGATACTTTTTACTCTTCATTGATGATTTTAGTAGAATGACTTGGGTTTTTTTTTGAAACAAAAGTCATAAACATTTGAAAAGTTTAAGACTTTTCGCCAACTCGTTGAGAACGAAGTCAAAGAGAAAATTGGCACTCTTGGGACATACAATGGAGGGGAATTCACTTCCAATGAATTCCAAACTTATTGAAGGGAAAATGGTACCAAAAGACAACTTACAAATGTATACACTCCACAAAAAATTCAAGTAACAGAGAGAATGAATCACACTTTGTTAGGAATGGCAAGATCCACGCTAAATTTCAAAATTTTAAATCCTTTATATTGGCTAGAGGCAATACATGCATCAGTCTAGTTAAGGAACAAGTCTCCTAATACTTCTTTGGATGGAATTACACCATATGAAGCATGGTTTGGTTTCAAACCTTGAGTCAAACATCTTAGAGTTTTTGGTTCAATGTGTCATGCCTTAGTTTCAAAAGAAAAGAGAATTAAGCTTGATTCACGAAGTTTGAAGTGTATATTGATTGGGTATTCCAATGAAAAGAAGGGATATCGTCTTCTATCCAGTGGAAATTTTGTTGTCAGCATGGATGTTATATTTGATGAAACAGAAAGAAAGAGTTCCACATAGATAGAAAGTCTTATACAAAAATTGGAAACTAAGGGAGACAAAAGGAAAAGAAAAATGCAAAATCAACCAAGTACACAATATTGGTATGAGATTGAATTGCCTTCATGAAAAAATGGTTCATCCAGCTCATCTACTTCATCTAGACCATTTGGATATTTTGGAAGTTCATCTAAATCTCCTAGAAGTAGCTCATTTGACAATGGCTCTCCACTCCGTAAACCTTCAGATGATCAAAGAACAACTGTTTATATCAATCCACTTTATAATGATGGTGATTATTCAGATCCACAAACAAGTGAACACCAACTTCCAAAATGGGTCATTTAACTTTTGAAGGATGTTAGGCAAGATGAAAAAAATAGGAACTCAAAGTTCACAAAGAAATGAATAATTTTTTTCCTTAATAACAAATGATTTTACTGATCCCTCCACATACAAAGAGGCAGTAAAACATATAGAATGGCAAAAGGCAGTGGTTGAAGAATACAAGGCAATGATGGAAAACAACACTTGGAAACCTGTTGACTGTCCTAAAAAAGTGAAACCCATTGGATGCAAATGGGTTTACATAATTAAGTATGAGCTAGATGGAGACATTGACAAGTACAAGGAATGACTTGTTGCCAAAGGTTTTGAACAACAAGAAGGAATTGACTATGAGGAAACATTTTCACCTACAGAAAAATGGAACACCATCATATTGGCACTTGCATTAGTAGCTCAAAAAGGATGGAAAGTACATTAGATGGATGTTAAAAGTGCCTTCCTCAATAGAGACTTGCAGGAAGAAGTATATATGAATCAACCTCTAGGTTTTGAGATTGAAGGGGAAGAAAATGAAGTATGCAAATTGATCAAGGTTTTATATGGATTGAAACAAGCTCCACGAGCTTTGTTTGCAAAAATAGACGAGTACCTTAGCAAGGTTGGCTTTAAGCGAAGTGAATTTAATGATTATTTATATGTGCACCAACATGGTAAAAATATGGTAATTCTAGTTATGTATCTGGATGACTTGATCATTACTGTGAACAATAATGATCATATTTTGTAGGTAAAGAAGGAGTTGTAGGATGGATTTAAGATGACTGGTTTGGGATTGCTTCACTACTATCTTGGAGTGGAAGTATTCCAACATCCAAAAAATATTTTCATTTGTCAAAGCAAGTATGCTTATGAACTTCTTCAAAGATTTGGAATGCAATATTGTAAGCTTGTTCTCATCCCAATGGAACAAAAATTAAAACTTTCAAAAATTAAAGGGGGGGGAATTGGTGAATGATACTACTTATAGACAGCTGATTGGCATCTTGATCTATCTGACAACCAATCATCCAAACATATATTATGCAGTCAGTATTCTATCGTGCTTTATGCATGAACCAAGGGAAATCCACTGGAATGCAACAAAAAGGGTCCTTAGTTATATCCAAGGGACGATTTTTTTTTTCTTCTTTACAAAAGGACTAAGAACTTTGTACTTGGTGGATATTCAGATGTAGATTTTGCTGGAAGTATTGATGATCGAGCATCAACATCAGGTTATTTAATGAACATGGGGTCATCTACAATTTCTTGGAGTTGCAAGAAGCAAGATACAATGACCATTTCTTCGGTAGAAGAAGAATATATATCAGCATGGGAAGCAACATGTGAAATGGTTTGGTTGCGAAGAGTTTTGCAGGATTTAGGCGTTCCTCAAGAAGAAGCCACATCTTTATTCATCGTCAAACAGTCAGCCATAAATCTTGCCAAAAATCCACTTTTCCATTCCAAAACAAAGCTTGTGGAAACAAAGTATCATTACATCAGAAAACTCATTGAAAAGGACATCATGAAGCTGATATATTGTCCTTCAGAAGATCAAATCTAATATATTTTCACAAAATCACTTGGCAGGATCAAATTTACTAAAGTCATGGATGAGCTTGGTATATGTTGTAATGTACCTTTGGATAAAAGGGGGGAATGTCAAATATATGATCCAAAGTACATAAATTAATATTTAATTATTTAGCGTTTTGTTAGAATATTTATTTAATTATTTAGAGTCTTCTTAGAATATCTATTTGTTATAAGAGATATGACATCTAGAAAGGTGTCGTTTCTTAGGAACTAATTTAGGAAAATAGTTAGGAGTGTTGTTATAAGTGCATTAAATGTAAATGGACACTTGTAAATGAAATAAGTGATCCATAACAAAATTAGTTTAGGACACAAGCTTATTTAAATCTTGTTTCTCTCCACTTGCAAGAGTGTTGAGTGATCATGTGGAAGCTCTTGCAGATTTTGTGTAATTTTATTTTCCCTATTAATAAAATTTGTGTGTTTGAGGACACTTCTGCTATTACAGAATCTGCAAGTACGTATTCTCCCTCTTACAAACCTTGAAAAGGGGAAAATCAACAATAAATGAGACTTTTATTGGTTTTCATCCCAAAATGCTCAATCAGATGCTCAAAACTTAGCAAATACAACACCAACAAGTCCATCTCAACAATCTCCAACTTTTAACCATAAACATGACTAGATTCTGAAAAGTGAATCTTTGTCTCGAAACTCATGTTGAGAATTAATGACACATATGGGATTTTACCATGAGCCCTCAAATCCAATGCTAAAATCCAAATTATGTCTACACCTATGGAATCATCTCAAAAAGTTATGAAGGATGACTATAAACACCATAGGTTTCTGTGACCATTGCTTTTAGACCTATGATTCTTTGCCTCAGACTTCATGCCACAAAAATGTACCTCTCTGTAATTAATTCAAGCATCCTTGAACTCCATGCCTAAGAATGGGAGTGCTTTTCTCCTCCTTGGAATTTGTGCCCATGGCTAGGGGCACGAGTCCCTATCCCTCAACGAATGAAGAAACATTGGTTTAAATACAAATTTTTAAGTGGACATGACAAAGCAACCCATTGGCAGACTAGTTGGCACATTAGGTTTAGATCATTCTGTTGGGGAGAGGTTCTGAGGTTAAATCCGCATGCCTCCCCTTTTAGTTATTTGACATGAAGTTGATTAATATACATTACTTTCCTGATTTAGTCATTGACCATATGTTGTGATGCAACGACGTTCCATTGGCCCATTTTTTCTAAGGTCAGGGTTCAACCTACGACTGTTACAACCATACGGATTTTTTCTAGACAAACTTGGCCAACTATAGGGTGCCACATGACACCCAATGATTGGTCCATGTCACTCTTAGTGATATACCATGTGGATGTGTATGTAGGGTGCCACGTGTCACTCCTTGAATGGTCCACCTCATCCATTCAGAGTCAACCATGTGTCTCTTGTCCATTTTTCCACATCAACACCTAAGTCATTCACCACATCATTTCCTTTTCCACATGTTAGCCAATGACCTTGCCACATGACACCTATTCAACTAGCCACATTAGCACTTAAATCCTCTACCACATCATTACTTCTACCATGTAATTGCTAACTCATTTCCATGTGTCATATCCACATGGCGCGACAACTTCCTACATCTACCAAGTCACCTTGTCTGTACTGTCGTGTGTCAAATCTAGGTGTTGCCACATGCCCTGACAAGTTTTAATTTTTTCCTAATGGTTAAAATATTCATAACATCACAAATGCTTCATATGGACTCCATTCGTTGTGATTCAAATTTTGTTGGAATCATCTCATCAATATTTTCAACATAGAACTATTTCCATTAAATTTTGGGAACTTTGAATATTTTGCTTTCCCAAGATCCTCCTAGATCATTCCACCTGATTGAAGGAATTTTTGACCTGAAAAGTTAACATAGAAGTATCATACATGTTTTCTCTATTTTACAACATAATACATACCCTTTTCTACACAACAAAATGCCTAAAATATCACTATGTTTCATTCTTAAGCGATATCATACAATTTAAAAAAAAAATTCACCTATCTATGGGGTCTTCAAAATAAAACATATGATTTATAATAGTAGCCACACTCAACTACTTAAAAAGGCTACCCATCTCTTACACAACCAGGCTAATGGGTTATCGTCCCGTAGTTGTCTTTCTTCCTGAGTGACTCCAATTTTGCTCTACTTTCTCATTTGTTGGTTCTTGCACAATGGTTTCTTTCTTCATAGGTGTTTTCATAAACTTTTGGTCCTTCTTTGAAATATATCTAGATGGAGCTTCCAACATGTATCTCTCTAGTTCCCACTCTTGTTGCAATAGGTGCATTTATTTTTCAACATCCAAACTTTCTCACCCTTATTTTTCTCCTGATGTGGAGAGGGTTATTTATTTCGTATCTCCTTCCTGGTCGACATAACTTTCCTCTTATACAAAGCCATTCTTTTCTAACACTTGGAAACGAAATTGTTATTCAAACCACAAAATGTACATGGTGTTCTATGCCATAAACTTTGCTTTACATTACTAATTTTCTTATAATCAAAGGGAACGTTGGAATAGTTATACCTTGAATGGTTGTCTTTGATGCATATCTAGTGAGGAGAACATTACTTAGCTCATCCTCTGAAATGATCACCTCCATTTGGAGATGCCTTGCAATCACAATCAGTGGAATGGTATTATGTGATCTCAGCTTGCATTGATTCAGACTCATTACTTAAAGAATCTCTTTCTTTTGTGGCTTTGGATTTTCTTTCATCAGTGGTCTTAGAGAATGCTTTGTCTTTTGCCATATCCTAGTCTTGCATATCGAGGTAGTTCTACCACTTGGATATGATTCAAAATTCCTTAGCCATTAACTTCGAGGTATTTTCCTTCATATCCCATTTTTTTCATTACCTTCAAGCCAATGCCTACAGTGTGCTTTTCAAAAACACCAAAATCTTCATCATAATGGGAAGAACATGAAACTGAAGAAGTACTAACACTATTTATC
This sequence comes from Pinus taeda, assembly GCA_000404065.3. NCBI lineage: Eukaryota > Viridiplantae > Streptophyta > Pinopsida > Pinales > Pinaceae > Pinus > Pinus taeda. Next base: position 134,188 of record APFE031035704.1, on the reverse strand, counting down.
TCAGTTTTTGATTTTGGATAATGCAAGGATGGCTATGGTAAGAATTTATTACACTACAAATTTACCAAGGATTGTTCTATGGATTATAAATGAAGTTGTAATCTCTTCTTCTCCTCTTCTTCTTCTTGTAGCAATCTTCTCAACTCAACATTCTCTACTTGAATTATCTAGTTGATTTCCTCGAGTTTTTTGAGCCATGTATTCTTTAATGATTTTCCCATCTCTGATTCAATATCTACAATCCCTATCAGGCCTGCTCTGATATCAATGTTGATCTGGATTCGATGGGAAACTAATCCCAAACTTGGTTTAGTTGAAATCCCCCTAAACAATACTCGATTCTTAATAATGATATTCTAACTTGATTGCATTAACAAGATTGAATCCAATTAAACTTGTGAATGTGTTGATAGTATCCTAATTCATTGCTTAATGCATTTAATGATCATAATTATGGAAATAACATGCATAAGGAAACATGAGATAAGAGATCAATCACATAAGAGAAGAGATCACCAAGTTGGTAATATAGTTCATCTAGTGTGGGCTACGTCTCTGGACTTTGCTTCATTAACTTCTCTTCAATAGAGATGCTCTTCTGCCAATACAAAAGGAATGAATTCTCACTTCAAGTGGTAATGTATCTTCTTCAAAGAGACATTCTCCTTTGACAATAAAAAAGGGTTAAACTCTCACTTCAAGTGGAAATGTCTCTCCTTCAAAGAGACGTTCTCCTTTTACGAGACAAAATGACTGAACTCACACTTCAAGTGGCAATGTCTCTCCTTCAAAGAGGAATTTTCCTTTGACAATACAAAATGATTGGACTCTCACTTCAAGTGGCAGTGTCTCTCCTTCAAAGAGACATTCTTCTTTGGCAATACAAAAGGACTGAACTCTCACTTCAGGTGGGAATCACATTTTCAGTACCACACCATCTCAATTTGTGTGCATAGGATCAAGAAAATAATTATCTGCAATAATTCATATTGTGTTGCCTTACTGCAACATATAAAGATCATATAGAATATGTAAGTACATATTCTCCCTCTTACAAATCTAGAAAATGGGAAAATCAATAATAAATGAGTCTTACATTACTTTTTGTGCCAAAATTCTCAATCAGATGCTTAAAACTCAATAAACTCAACAAAAACTTGCATATATCATCATTTTACAACTTTAAATTGTAAGCATGACTAACTTCTAAAAATTGCATCTTTGCCTTGAAACTCATGCCAAGCATGAATGAAATATATGGGCTTTTAACCATGAGCTCTTAGCTACACTATTGATCAAATCTAAATTATTTTTACATGAGTGGACTCATCTCGAAAAATCGTGAAGGAGTGGCTATAAACACCATAAGTGTTTGTGATCGTCACTTCTGGACCCCTCTAAGCTTCTTTGCCTTAGACTTCATCCCATGTCGATGTACATCTCTACAATTAATGTAGGTTGCCTCGAACTTCGTGCCCAAGAATTAGCATGCCTTTTTCCGCCTTGGAATTCATACCTGTGGCTAGGGGCATGGGCCCCTCTCCCCCCACGAATGTGTAAACATTGGTTTAAATACAAAGTTCTGTGAAAACATCGCAAAGTCTCCTATTGGTGGACTGAATGGTGGGTTAAGTTTAGGCTGTTTTTTTGGGGAGATATCCCAGGGTCAAACTCATGGGCCTCCCCTTTTAGTTGTTTTATGTGGAGTTGATTACTATACATTATTCGCCCACTTTATTTGTTGACCATCGATTGTAACACAATGACATTCAATTGGCTTGTTTTCTTCAAGGTTGGGGTTTGACCCTTGGTCGTTACAACCATAAACATATTTGGTAGAACAACTTGGCCAATTGAGGGGTCACATCGAGGGGCTGCCACGTGTTTTGGTAAGTTTGACTTTTTCCTGTTGGCCAAAATCTTCATAACATCCTAACTTCATACAGACTTTGTTTGTCATGATTCAAGTTGCGATGGAATCATCTTGTCAAGCTCTTCAACATGGAACTGTTTCTATTAAGTTTTGAAAACTCCGAATTTTTGGCCTTTCCAAGATCCTCTCAAATCACATGGGCCTTTTAAAGTGGATATTAATAAAATATAAGTTTATTAATTAAAATATTTAATCTTCTTTTACATTTTAATTTTCTAGATAAATATTATAAATTAATGTTATTTTTAAAATATTATATTTCTTTTTTAAATGATTAGCTATGTTTTCATGATTTTTGAATAAATTTTTTCTATTATTTTTTAATTATTTACTATTTTATTTAAATCAACATATTATTTCTATTATTATTTTTAATTATTTACTAAAATTTTGAGATATTTTTGATAAGTTGGAAATTTTGTTATTCGAAATAATCTCACATTAATTAGTAAATATACTAATCTTTATGTTTTATGTTTTATTTTATGGTTACTATTTATTGTGCCGAGAGGTGCCCTCCAACTCAGTATTGTAGAGATGTTGTAGTGTAATGTCGTGTAATGTCTTGTTTAACCCTAAAAAATATAAATTAACCTTACGTGAAAAATGTTTTACCTGATCAAAATAAAATAAAAATAATAAAAAAATATTGTTAAAATAAAACTAACTTCATGGCATTCACCCATGGTATTGATCCATGATATTCATATGGAATATATCCTCTTTAAGGGTGAAATTAAACCAACCTAGATCCATCTTAACTCTCAATCTACCAAGTGTAGAGAGGGATCAAATCTATTCAGATGCAAACCTCTTTTAGAGTGAAAAGAGATTTGATCCCTATTAACGCTTGGTAGATCTATAGTTAAGATGGCTCTAAGCTAGTAAATATTAATAAAATTTATTTATTTTTAATTAATGATATGCTTTTTAGGGTAAATTTTTCTATTTTCAATTTCAAAACGAATTTAATAATATGAAAATGTATATTCTCGCTTATCACTAAGGAAACCATACTATATACGAAAACGAAGACTAATAAGAAACCATTAAGCAAATTACTAATGTCCAATAATTTGTGAAAGAAACTAGCTTGTAGAACTGGGCCATAAAGACCATAATCTAATTGAAAAACTATATACTAAACTAGAAAATTAAAAAATAGAGTGATGAGATTCCAAGGCCTCAACTGCAATAGACTCTTTACTACTCTCACATGAGCAACGAGTACGGAAATATGCCTAGTTTTTCTTCAACACATCTATGTCTACAATCTAGTGACTACATGGTCAGATTCATTTTGTCTAGCTTCAATACGATTTATTCTTTGGCCTCATTGTAGTCCAATAAAACTCCACCCATTAGAAACTTAAAATGTAAAGAAATATCAATAATCTACACATATTAGTTGTATCTACCAAGGTTATGACCCGTGTTAGGTACCTAATAACCCACATCATTTAAGATCATTACATCAGACAAACAATACCATTCAATACCATTCAATACAAAGCATACTTGTTTTGTGTATGCTTCGATGGGTTGAGCTGTATAGTGTTTCTAGCATTGGGTAGAGTTCACTATTCTCATCTGATATTGGGATCCGTCAAGATCACATGGATAAGTAGTTCCATGAAAAACATAGGTTTGTTGGCAAGGCATGGTTAGCTCAATGAGAAAGTAAAACCATGAATAAGGAGCTATGACTGAAAGAAACTTAAGGAGAGGGTCAAGGAGGGACCGAATTGAGAGTGAGATATTAAGAAGATAAGGAAAAATGAGAAGCATGGGCTATGATTCACACAAGAGGAAGAGAAGCTCCAGGTATACAATGAAAGAACTATGGGGCTAAAAGAGGGAAAAGAGGGTAATCGGGATGGAGGGAATAAAATGTTGAAGAAATTACAACCCAAAGAGGAGGAAACCAATAAGAAAAGAAAACTTCCATGGAGAGGTCAAGAGGTTAGGATAACCAAAGATAGAGCAATCCAATATGAGTTGGAATAAATAGTAGTTCCAATAGAATACTTGTACATAAGCTTCTTAAACAAAGTTACCTATCTCCATGCCTTCCCATAATTCAATTTTGAGTGTGCCTTGAGCGAGCAAAACTTTGCACCCGCGCGTTGACTAAATCCATTATACTAAATTGCATTTGAGAGCCTTGTGGAATGATAATCGAGCATGGAGAGGGTGGCTAGGACAGGGCCATCCAATGACTATAATTATACATGAGTACAAACCATGGATTTTACATATTTCTAACAACGTTTATACAATACTTGTGTACCATGTACTAAGAAAAATGACATCGAATGATAGCGAGCAATTAGATTATACCATCAAGACAAGCGGTGGAGCAACTAATACACTTGGGGAGTGTCCTACCACGTGCCATCCCATGATTGTAGGGTAAGACATCAACAAGGAACCTCCCCACTCGTCTCCCATCTTGGGTAATTAATCACATTAACATTATAACAATGTAAACTTTGAAACAAGAATTGTAAACTCAACACGAGAACTCTAGAAAAGAAAGCCCAAAAAAACATGAAAAACAACCTAAAAAAGAAAAATGTTGATGCTGGAATACTGGAATGCCTGAAAATTTTAAATTTTTGACAACTTTTTCAACCATGACATTATGGAAAAAATTTATGACTAAAAAATCTTTAAAAATGAACACTTGATTGAAAGAATCATTATACCAGGAGTAATTTCTTTTTTTAAATGCTAAAAATATGACGACTTTAAAATCTTAGCCTAAGACAACTTGACATATTGCAACAAAAATTTAAAAATCAACCATCAAATTTACACACTGTTTAAACAAACTCGACCCATTGTAATGAACACTTAAATACCAACCATGAAATTGACAAGCTGTGAGGGTGGACTCGATCCGTTATAACGAAAACTTTAGAATCAACAATGAAATTGAGATATAATGAGATTGGGTTACTAGTCGAGGATCGACATAGACCCTGTAGAAAAAAATAAAATATAACAAAATAATAAATAAATATATAAATAAATAAAAATGAAAATATAAAAGAACCCAAAAATTAAGACATTGAAAAAAACACACAAAAGTTAAAAATAATAATAAGTAAATAAAAGTATATATTAAAATATAAAACAAAAAAAATACAAATTAAACATTCAAAAAACAAAGGGAAACACAAAAAATCTAGAAAAATAATGTCTAAGTAAATAATATTAGATATTAAAACATATATATATATATATATATGGCAGTTTTTTTTTTTTTTAAAACACACATAATTAATAAAAAAAAATATTCCAAGAAAAACAATTTTAAATAATTAAACAAAATAACTAAAAAATAAACAATTAAAAACAAACATAATAAAAAAAATTTAAAAACATGAAAAACAAATTTAAAAAATAAATAAATTTATGAACATTCTTAAAAAAAAAATAAAAAAAAATTGAAGCCCTGGGCTTCCAAGGCCAATTCCGAGAATCGACCTTGGAAGCCTAGGGTCGCTTGACCCCTGGGCTGAGCAGCCTTGGCTGTTGTGTGTAGCCACCAAGGTGGCCCAACCCAGTGGCCGAGTGGCCTCGGGCTGGCCAGTCGATTCCGAGTTGCTTGGTCGCTGGGCTAGGATGCCTTGGCAGCTACGCGCAACTACCAAGGCCGCCCATCCCAATACCCATGAGCTTCCATTTTTTTTAAATAATGTTCATAAATCTATTTATTTTTAATAATGTTTTTTTAATGTTTTTAATTTTTTTTATTATGTTTTTGTGTGTGTGTTTTGAGTTTTTTTTGTTTTATTGTAATGTTTATTTATTTATTTTTATCTTTATTTTTTTTTTTTTTAATGTCTTTTAGTTTTTTTTTTAATTATTAAAATTGTTTTTAATTTTGTGTGTTTTGGATTTTTTTATTTTTATTTTTTTAATTATCCATGTTTTGAAATATTTTAATTTATCATTTAAAGTTTTTTTAATATTTTTACAAGTTAATTTGTTAATTTTTTATGTTTATATCTATATATATATATATATATTATATATATATATATTATATATATATATATATATATATATATATAAATAATTTTTTTATTTTGCAAAAAAATTAAAAATTTCATTATAAAAAAACATTTCAAAGAAAAACAAAAAAACACATGTTTGGAAAATCTTTTAAAAAACTAACATCCTGGAATGAGAAACAAGTAGAGAAATAAGACAACTTGAAAAATTGTTAAATAATCAACGTTTAAAAATATGGTCCAAAAAGAAGATGTATTCTGAATTAGCGCTCTTCAAAATCGATTGATTTTTTTGCTACCTGAAAAAAAGGGGTAATCATATCAATTCCTGTTTCAGAGTTTACACTATTATATATATATGGAGAGAGAGAGAGAGAGAGAGAGAGAGAGAGAGAGAGAACACCAATAGGGGAATTTGAACCTTGAATCTCACAATTTACATAATACTTCATAACATGACAATCACTAATTGAGCTATCCCCATGGGCTACTATTTATAAAAGTGATTTAAATTTAATTTTTTAACTAAAAATTTTACCACTGTAGTCTAACTCTTCTACGTTTAGATCTTTTTTGGGCATATTTTCTAGCCAATTTTGCCCAAAATTCGATAAATATTTATTAGAATCGCAAGTTTGAGTTACGTAACACGTAAAATTTAGGAGCTCCAAGGTGTCGAATCCATGTACACAATGAAAAAACATTTTAAACAGCCAAAGATAAAAATCCCACCCACAATTGTACCAATGGATTTTGGTAAAAAAAGTCAAAACGTAAAATAACTAGACAACGTGTTGGCTTATGGGGGCCTAACCCAGGTTCAAAGCTACTTAGCAAGACGAATCCCTACACTACTAACCCTTTCAGCATTACTCCGCGGAGCACGGACTGAAGTCTCACCTGAAGCAGTATGTGGGGATGTTGGAACCAAGTTTCTGCACCCTTGAGATGGTTGTGATGTCGACCTATTCCAACTATACCTGCCTTCGAGCAGGTTGCTTTGCGCTCTGTTCCACTCTTTAGTACCCTCACGAAGTGTTACAATCGGCTTTCGCGCATCCCTAACTAGGGGCTGAAGTCCTTTCGCGCTGCTAGGGCAACGAACTACGCTATTTCCCGAACTAGACTAAGTATCTTACTTATCTTATTGACAGTTCTTAATTATCTTTGTGTCAACATATATTCTAACTTGCGTTCACTTAACTAAGACAGTTATACACATTTGCGCATCATATAAGCATTAGAAGTAAAATTCATACCCGATATAACAGATGCATAAGCAGGAAATAAAGACACAGAAATGATAGAAACTTCTCTTTATTAATACTTCCAAATGATTACTGACTCGACTCGCCCTGCGCACTTAGCTGCAGGGGTCCGCGCACTCAGCTGCAGACTTCTAGGCCTCTACACACTCATCTGTAGAGCCTCTACCTACACTATGACCCAAAACTTAGACTTACACTTCAGATCTATCTCGCATACATCTTCATTCCTTAGACATTGTGTTGTGTTTAAATACTTCAAGCTTCACTTTATTTATACAATTCCATGGTCCACGGACGATGGGTAGATCTTCTATAGCTGACATTACATTATCAAAATAAGGGCGAACAACCCTATGACTCTTTAACAAACTACGCGTTGTGTGACCAAAAAATACGGAATCTTTACATTGGAATTACAAAATTGGACCAAAATTTGGGCTCTAAGCCCCAAAACTTCCCTTGGGGGATCCTGTGCCCAACAGGCCCCCAACATAAACATCATGACTCGCCCTCGAGTCACTCTGTAGGTGCGGAGATCTTAGCACGAAGACCTCCTAGCTCTATTTGGATTGCTGCAAGTTCAACAGTGCACTGGGAGGCTGCCTGTTGAGTTTCCTCTACATGTTGTTCGGTGACCGCTGTCACTGAACTGATGCCTTGAATCTACTCCTAAGTTTCTTGCAGTTGCGTGAGCTTTGCTTCAATGGAGGCTGTAATTGTATAAGCCTCGTCGATCCATGGCTATAGGCGCGCTTTCAAAACTGCCTCTTTATTCTGAGCGGCATCCACTTGTTACTTGAGCACCCTGGCCTGCTACATCCTCACAAGCCTTTGTGTAATGGAACCATCTGCGTGGTCCCTTTTAGCTTGTCGTACTTCTATTGCAGCTTGCACATCTCCGTCTCTAGGCGCTCCATGTTCGGGTCCTCCTGCAGGGTGGTGAGGACCTCGAATGACTGCTCGAACAACTTCATGTAGCCTGTCACTGCACTGTCAATTGTCGCCATTATTGTTGTGATCATGGCGGTACGCTATTCTCTGACCTTTGGCGGAGTTGAAGGTTGCACCTTCAACTGTAGCTCTGATATCTGAAGGTTCTGTTGTAGCATTTTTTGGTTTTGGTAAGTTAGAATCAATTAGTTAAAAAATGAAAATATTTTTCAAAAACTGTTAAGCTAGGATATGGACAAAAAGAATACTGAATAAAAATGTTAGGAAATATTTTGATAAATATGTCCATATCAAAGAAAATGTTAGAATAGATGCCCTAAAAAAATGAAGGCAAAAATAAAATTTTAGGTTAGAGAGAAAAGCAAAAAACAATAAACTCTAAAAGTGTGCAAGTCCAAGTGCCACTACTTTTTACTTTATTATGTAAAATAAGGGTTGTGTGCAGCTTGTCATAAATGCCACAACCCATGATAGTCAAATAGTTTAATTTTGACTAGTTCATGCCTTAAATTTCATGTTTATAGTTAGAGAATAAAGATCTAGCGAAACTGTTTAATCTTGGCAGATCAATAGTTAGGTAGAGAATAATAAGGATCTCATCAGTTTAATTTGAGCCCTTGGATGTTATAAGGTTAGACTTAGATTGTTTGCTTTTCAAAATAAAAAGGAAAGAAAAGGGTCTGCTAGCTTAAATACACCCAATTAAGTGAAGAAAAAAGGTTAGGGTAAGTAAAGGGTAGGGAGAAGAAAGGTTGCAGAAGTACAAAGTTGATTGAAGCATAAGCAAATTTATCATGCTTGATCATGTGTTTTAGTGTGTAGGAGCAGTTATGAAAGAGAAAGGATGTTCACTAGTTGATTGGGTTAACTACCCCTCATCTCATTTCACCCCCCACTACATACTTAATAATTTCCTCATTATCCCATAATTTCCTAAGAAAATACCATTTTCCCTTGATTTTCACCATTATCCCTTGGTTTCACACATTTCCCTAGAAAATTACCCTCTAAAGGTCATTTCCCAACACAAAACCCCTTTTCCCTAGTGTGAAACCCATTCCCCTTTGAAGAAATCACTTTCCCCTTGTAATTTTCCTAAAAACCCATAAAACCCCTTTTAGCCTAAGTTTTGTTTACCCCTGCTTTATTTAAATTAATTGCACAATTCTCCATTTTCCCAACAAAACCCTGTTTAACCCACCCCCTTGGTGTGGTTAACAAACCCCGCTAATCTTTGCTCGATTCCCCTCCGTACAACTCTGCCGCGCGATAGTCGTTCGATCATCCGCCCACAAATCCAATGACCCACAGCCTTATCATGCGCTCCCGATGTCCGACCTTTACCGGCCCAAGAGCATGCGAGATTCGTGGTTTTTCTCAGGCCCCTTTTGGCTACATGGCAATCTCATATTAACTTGCGTGCCCTCAGGAAAAAACCACCCAATGGCCAAAAGCAGTGCGATGAGCCTTAATACCGCCTCCTCGCCATAGGCCGAAACCGCCCACTTTTCACTTAACCCTTCCACGCCAAATTTTAAAAGCTTCCCATTAAAACGCCAAAGACCCTCATTTTCGCTCTTTTCGCCCGTTTACACAGTGAAACCCACCTAACCCTTCTTGTGCCACCGTGAACCTCTACAAGCCAATTTGACCTCCAATTACCATCCAAACACTGCCAAGACTCTGTCCACACACTTTCTTGTTCCCTGAAACCATTATCACCTCCCTGCCAACCTGTGTTTTTATTAGTAAATTATTGTATTTCGCAGGTGATTAGCAGAAGGCCAGAAGCTTGGATAAACAGTTTGATACTAGTCACAATACCTGCTTACTCCAAGATTCACAAGGAAATCCATTCAAAAGCCTTTATTTAGAAGGAAAAGACAATCATACACAGAATAGAAAGGAGTCATTTACACAGAATGAAACAATTTACATAGTAAATGGATAAAACAGAGATGAAATCATTTTCACCAAAGCAATAAGGTGGAAGAATTCACAATAATTGTTAAAACAGAACATTCACGGTAAAATAATAAACAGAGGAGGCAGATAAAGTGTATCAGATGAAAGGTCATAAGTGAATATGACATCCAGCGTGAAGATCAAATAGCCAAGCAATTTAAAGGCAAAAGATCATAGTCTAAAGGACAACAAAACCTAAATAAGAGGAACAATAAGCTAGCTTCAACAACTTTCAGTTTTTCTTAGTGATAGTCACCAACAACACAACATCAAAATAGTGCCAGATCAACTAGCAGTCTTTATTTCAATTTTATAATAATCTATTTTTGTAAAAACAGTTTAGGATATTTTCTTAGTTATACTCTTGTATAAATAACTCTATTTACGAGTTGTTAAGGGTTCACCATTGAACCAGGTTGACCATTGAAGAAGAGTCGCACTCTTGAAGAAGGGTTGCACCCTTGATGAAGCATTTGAAAACACTTGATGTACTTAAGTTTTCTGGACCCTTAATACAAAGCAAAGGATTCTGATTTCTGTTTTACACTGTTTGTGTTTCCTATAAGTTTTTCGAGTATTACTTATTATGTTTTTCTTCATATTCTTATGATTTACAAAGATACCGAGGTAGGAATAATTGTGTTTCAATCTATTCCTATAAGGTCCTGAAGTGATAATCTATAAAGAGAATGGATTGATGGATTGTTTGTTTAATTAGTTCCCTCTGAATCAATAATTCATCAACTTCTTGTTGTAAGCTTAAGCATATTCTCTTGAATCTTCTGAACATTGGTCAGAGGTTTTCATACTTACGATTATTTAATTTTCAGTCTGAAAATTGTGATAATCATATTATTTTTTGTTTTTGCTAACCACTATTCAAGCTATACCATTGTGTGAAATTTTATAGCAACCCTATTTTTTGGTATTAATATTATTCAAAACGTTAGTCATTACAGTGTTACATCTGTTTCATTCATTGGTCCTCCAAATTAAAACAAAAACCCCCAAAACAATTATCTTAGATGCTCTGGCATGATAGCTGAACTTTATTATCTCAGAGGTACAACATCAATCTGGTGCTGTTGCTGAGGATTTGAATTTCATTAAGTTTTCCTAGGGCAACGATATTTATTCTATACCTTTAAGGTGATTAAAGGTTTAGAAAGGTTAAAATCCTTCACCTGGCGACTCCACTAGCCCAAACTGACACCTTTTAAGCACACAAGATCTCATTCAGAACCTGACTTAGTTAATCCTCTGTCAGATCCTGAAAAGCTTTTGAGAAAGGTCAGTACTAAAAGGAGACATCAATCATCTTCTTCTTCCCCTTTAGCCTTGCAGTCTAAAGATTTAGTATCATTTGATCCTTTTAGTAATATTCCATCTGATCCTGATTGGACACAAATACCTCCTAGGGTTCCTGAATTTGATTTAGATTCAACTTTCCTCATTCATTCTTTTGAAAAACTTCAAGAACCCCCTCTACCACCAAGATCACCTAAAAGTGAGTCTAACTTGGGTGTTCATTTACCTGAATACAAACCCACAGATTTCATATCCCCTACCACTTATTCATTTCCTTCCACTTCTGAACGACCTAAAGCTTCTACTTCTGAACAAATTGAAGAGACCATCTCTATATATTCAAATTCACTCTTTGAAACAAAGAGGGTATTCATTCAAAAGTCCCAAAGTTAGTTCTTAAGACTCCTTTAAATTTATTCAGGAGATCCCCTCCTTCTTCACCTCCACATAGTCACACACCCCCTCAATCACCTTCTTCTACTTCTTCTTCATCCACACAAACACCTTACACACCTTCTACTATGGCATTCCAACCTATTGAACAATCTAGATATGTAGCTTTAGTCTTACCTGCTAACCTCGATGCATTCATAGCTGGATACTTGAAATACCTTCCCAGGTATAATGGAGAAACTGGTCCCTCAGCTAAGGACCATCTTCAAGATTTTATAGACTTTGTAGACAACATGAATATTGAACAAGAAAATTTTTATATGAGATTTCTTGTACAGTCACTTGAAGGAAATGTAAGAATATGGTTTAGGGAGTTACCTGTAAATTCCATTAGAAATTGGAATGAGCTTACAAACATATTTAAAAACCGATGGTGTGTAAAGAAATATCCTCTTTACTTTCTGACCGAGTTTGAATAACTTAAAAGAAACTTTGGTGAACCTGTATAAGATTTTATCAAAAGGTTCAATAAACTTTATCATAAGATGCCCCCTGATTGTAAACCCCGTGTAGCAGCAGCTAAGTCTAGGTTTTCTAAAGCCTTTGATGAAGATTTTGCTGTAATGCTAAGAGAGAGAACTTCAAGAACTATTGAAGATATGAAAACAAATTCCATAGAGGTGGAACCAAATAGGGCTGCTTCGACTTCCTTGAAAGCTAAAGAGGAAAAGGCCCAAAGAAAACTCAAATCTAATCAAGAAGCCTCTAGTTCCTCTAGTTCTTCTAAGACTAAAACTGAAGATTCTAAAATAGATGAAATAACTTCTCTTCTTAGAAATCTATCTAATAGAATTTCCAAGATTGAGACTCAACCTAGGATAGTTCAACAAACAGTTACTAGACCCCAAAATCAAAATCAAGGCTAGTATAAAAGGAATCCACAATTACAAATTCTTCAGAGACATAGTAATGATCAGCAGGTTCCCACTCCTTTACTGATAGATGACCAACAACCTGATGAAAATACTATGACTATTACTGAAGATACCAATAACATGGATACTTCTTCTAATCAAATAGTTATTATTCCTCTCTTACAACAAAATCAGGTTCAATAAGATCAAGAATCCTCACAGATTTCTAAATACCATTCCTTCTTTGAAATTTTAATTGTAGAGTTGAACAAGAGATATGATCTTAGGCCTAGACCCGGCCTTGGATGACCTCCTAAGGAGACTCCAATAATTGAACCTCGTACCAAAGCTGCTAAAACTCAAACAACTGTTATTCGACCATTAAATCAATCAACTGATACTGTTCAAAATGATAAAAATTCTTTGACTACATTTAATGTTGAAAAAGAGTTAGAAAGAGTTAAAATCCCAATTCCACTTTCAGAACTTTTCAAAAACCCTGGGTATAAAAATCAAGTCTCCAAATGGATACAAAACACCTCGGTTGATGTTGAAAGTGATATTATTAGTCTGCAAGATGAAAAACTAGCAGTTGTCTTTGGTCCTAGCTCAAATATGATAGATGAAATAGTGCCTCCTTTCTATGTAACTCTTAAGACAAATGATTCCATGTTATATAATTGTATGCTTGATTCTGGAGCATCACATAACCTCATGCCAAAAACTTTCATGGACCATTTGAAACTTGCCATAACTATATCCTATCATGACTTGTACACCTTTGATTCTAAAAGGGTGCCCTGCTTAGGATTGATTAAGGATTTAGTAGTCACCCTTGCCCAAATTCTAGTGAAAAGTGTAGTGCTTGATATAGTTGTCACAAATATTCCTCCCAAATTTGGAATGCTCCTTTCTAGGTCTTGTTGTGCCAAATTAGGGGAACTCTTCAGATGGATATGTCTTATGCCACTATTCCAGTTTATGGGGGGGAACAACTAAGGTTATATAGAGATGTAAGATTTGTGCACACTGTTTGCAAAACAGACAAGCCAAGGAACCATCCCATTTATGCAATTGATAAGGATTTTGGTTGCTTTCAACTCTCTTCAAACCAAATACATGAAACTCAAGTTAAAATAGAATATGTAATTGAAAGTCTTGTACCAAATAAAACTGATGTACGGAAACTATTTTTTGATGGTTCCTGTACAAAAGATGGAGCAGGAGCTAAGGTAGTTTTAATTTCACCAGAAAAAATAAAATATCACCCAATCATGCAAACTCGACTTCGAAGTTACAAATAATGTGGCTGAATATGAAGCTTTCCTTTTGGGACTACAATTAGCCAAAAACTTAAAGGTTAAAAACTTAAGTGTTTTTACTGATTCGGAATTTATTATCAAACAAGTGAGAAATATTTGCCAGACTAAGCATCCTAGACTTAGGTCTTATAGAAATTAATTTTGGGATTCAGTTGAAAAATTCTTTGATGCTTTTAATTTGACTTATATTCCAAGAAATTAGAATATTCATGTAGATGCCTTCGCTGTTTCTGCTAGTTCATTTAAAATTCCTGATGAGACCAATGTACTCTATCAAATACAAGTCAAGTACAGACCATCAATCCTAGACAATCTAAAACACTGGCAGATATTTGAAGATGATGAACATTTGAAATATTTTCTATAGGTTATAGATGAATTTGTAGTTCTACATATTGATGAAGATAGAACATAAATAAATGAAAATACAAATGGAAATGATACTTCAAATTTCAATTCAAAAATTTTTGATCATGATATTATTCAATTGTCTAACAATTTTATTCCCAACAACCTCATTCCTTTAGAAAAATTGTTTGATCAAAATGATGTCCTCCAAAACCCTCAGTCCATTTCTGTACAAGATGACATAGAAGAAATTAATATTGGAACAAATGATGATATTAAAAACATAAAAATTTGGGCATATCTAGATCCTAAGATCAAAGCTCAATACCTTAAGTTACTACAAAATTATAAGGATGTTTTTGCATGGACCTATGCTGATCTAAAAACCTATGATACTTCATTAATACAACATAAGGTTCCTTTAAAGCCAGAAGTAGTTCCTTATCAACAAAAACTTAGGAGAATCAATCCAGCTCTTCTACCAACTGTAGAAAAGGAAATTAAGAAAATGTTAGATACCTAGATCATTCTCCCTCTTAGTTATTCTAATTGGGTTGCAAATTTAGTTCTTGTTAGAAAGAAGAATGGAGAAATTAGACTCTGTGTGGACTTTAGAAATTTGAACAAAGCATCATTAAAGGATAAATATCCTTTGCCCAAAATGGATCAGTTACTTCTGTTGGATACCTATACCAATAGGTTTCATATTTCATGATTGGCAAATTCAAATGCCAAATATGCTCTGCTTTGCTGATACAAAGATCCCATATTTCCAAGAGAAGACAAGGTGTGTACATAGCTTCATGTTTACTTAATTTTGATGGATGGTCCAATAGTCTAATGTGGATCATGCCATGTTTCAAATTTTTGTTGTAGAATAGAGAAAGAAGTCTGTCCAAACTGTTTAAACTTGGCAGACCAATAGTTAGGCAGAGAAACTAAGGTTCCCAACTGCTTAATCTGGGGCCTTGGAAGCAATAAGGGTAGTGCTAAATAGGCAATCAAAAGAAAAAGCCAATGGAAAAGAAAAGGCACATAAGGGTCTACAAGTCCAAGTGCACCCTCCAAGAAGAAACAAAAAATGCTATGCAAGTAGATGGGTAGGTAGATGGGGTTGCAGAAGTGGTATTCCTTTTCGACTGAATCTTGCTGGTCAATATAAGGAAAACAACACAATGGAGCATGTCTAACTTCCCTTTTTTCCTTGTTTTACACTCATTACTAACACCGCTACACCAGTTGTGTTTGTGAAAGAATTCAAGGTTTTATGTTGGTTCTTGTTTCCTAAGAGCCACATTTCTTGTGCAAAATTCTTTTCATTTTGATATACTCCCTAAGCTAAGTTGTTTTCAAATAAACTTAGTGATATCACTCCTCATTCACCTTCTCCCTCCATATTAACCTTTAACTTCTATTATCTAACTCCCTATGTCACCCTTTCCCTACTATTATAACACCATGGTGTATAAACCCCAAGCATTCTATAAATATCCCCCCCTTGGCATTATAGCCATATGTTCACTACTAGGGAATCAAATTGACATCTGGTCAGTTTAAGAACCCCAAGCCTTACCTCTTTTCCTCCTTCAGAAATCATTTAACATATTCAACCCTTCATTTGCTAAAAAACCTTGTAAAAGACCCATTTTCACCCTTAACCCTCTCAAACGACAAAATTACATGAAAAACCCACTTTTTCTGACTTATCCAAAGTCTTGGAGCTATGCGCGATTTTATAAGAAATACGTTGAAAAACAATACAAATCCGCCAATATTCCAAAGTCCTGCCGGGTATGAATTTCATGAAAAATGAATATTTTATTGCCCGCCTGACGCTGTATCGTCTGGGCAAGTTATTGACCCGTTGACCGTCCGATCAGGTGCCTTTCATCCAACGGCCCACCTGCATATTGGACCGGCCCCGACGTCCGTAAATTACCTTCCGATATCTGTCAGAGGGTGACGTCAGGCCTCTGCCACGCGTCACCCCCAGAGCGTATCGGAGCCCCCTCTGACAATTCCGCTTCCGTATGAAAGGCGGTGCGATATCATACCACCTACGGTTTCCGGTCTCCGCCAACCTTCTTTGCCAACGTCACTGCCAGCGTCACTGCTACGTCATCGCCGCGTCAGCGCCCTCGTCCGCCATTGCTCCACCTGTCCGCCACCTCGCCATCCCCGTGGACCACTCTTAAGCCGCCACGTCACCTGATGACGTCATGCTGATGTCATCCGACCTTGACACCACCCGATGACGTCATCCAAAAAAAGCGCCAATGTTCCAAAAAATCCATATTTTGTCCAAAATTTCGCGTTTTTTGCACTTTTTTCAAAAACGACTGTTGTGTCTTCTGCATGCATTTTACGTCCAAACTCACACCAACCTACTGAATTCGACCTGGAGGCCATCGGCGTGCCAGTCCACCTGCATTTGTGACCAGGACTGTCAGTATACCAGGTATTTATCCCTGTCAATCCTCTCTACGCCTGGTTTTGTCTGTAAATCGCCTAAAGTAACTTAAAACACAGAAAAACATATAACTAACCAGCGAATCCCCTGTGCCTAGTCCCCATTTGCAATTATAAGGTCGAAATTCACCGGCTAAGCCTTGTTCACCAAAGCTTTCGCAAAACTTGCATTCTGTTCGCGCAATCGTGAACAGGGAACCCGAACTACACCAAATTACTGTGAAAGAGTCTGTTAAGGACAAGTATTTGCCCTTTTAGTGCTTTGTGCAGTATTTCAATTGCTGCAATTGACCCTTTTGTCCTTTGTTTCTCAATAAATCACCTCTCCTTTCAAGAAACACTCTTTTCTATTACTCTGCACAGTAACACTAATTTACATATAAGCAGAGTTTTAAAGTAACCATGGATACACCAGTAGCACCTGTGGCCCTCAATGTTGCCCCTTTAAATGCCCCTCAGAGAGAATTGGAGTGGTAGGCATTAGTAGATTTGGATTATCAAATCTCAGAGGAGTTTCTAATGCACAGCAAGTTCCACATGCACCTGTTAAATGAATTAAAGATTAAACATGAGACTGGAATAGATGTATTGGGCATTTGGGATTCCTTCCTCCCAATCTTCAAGCTTCCTCAGGTCAATCCATTTCCTGACCTAATTCACCTGTGTGCTGATGGTTATGATGCCACTCAGAGGGCTGTGCTTGACCCTTTAGGCTCAGTTGTTTTCTATATTACCCGTGAGGCCATCAGAGAGATGTTGCAATTCAAAACTGAGAAGAAATTGGTTCCTTTATCTTTGATTGATCTGATAAAGCAAGGAGCTAAGATGACAGATGCTCAGATCACCAAGCTGAACCAACTATATATTGATTCTGATACTGTGCCGTACCCTCCCATTTCTCATGTTTACCTCAACCATTTGGCAGGGACCTTGCAGATATGATCAGTCCCATTCTGGGTTATAACTCAATTGACTATGTTGATGAAACTGTGCTTGTGATGATGCTCATGTTTTCCCCTGGAAAAACTCCAATCTGCTATGACTATGCCACCTATATATCAGAGAAAATGCATGAGCAATTGATGAACCTATCAAGGGAAAGGGTGTTCAGATACTCCTCCTACATCTACCACTTGATTTTATACTATCAACATGAGAAATTTTCTTTTGCTATGAAAAGAGTGGATGCACAAGGAAATCCAAGGTCAGTAGTGTATTGGACCTCAGCTATTCATTGCACACCCTATTCTCCATACACTTACTGTGAGTTTATAGACCTTTTTATCCACCCAGCCATGTCTCTACTCCTGAGCTCACCTCCTCCAAGACTAACCGATGAGATGCAGAGGCTCCTTCAATTGTCCAAGGCATACAGCATTGGGGATTGGTATTTTTACCAAAATCACACCGTTATTAGAATATAAGGCTGTGAGTTACCCCCATACAGACTGCCCAAATATGTGCCTATGAGGTTGTTTTCCCTTGAATACTTTAGGCAGTTTGGGAATGCTGATGTGAAGAAATTTTCAGGCAAAGGCAAGAAAGCACAGCTGAAGGTAAGAAACCAATTGGGCCAATTTATTTATAACAAAAGGGAGGAAGGATGGCAAGAGGTAGACAGAATGCTAGAAGGCCTTGGCTTAAAGACCAGTTTCCTCTGGAAACCTTATGACCCCAATCACTTCATAACCTTAAGAAGGGTCAAGTATAGGCTGTCAAGTTATGACCATGTGAGGTTGCCTCACATAGAAAAATATGCAAACCAAACAAAATGGAAGAGAGGCACCTTAGAGGAACCTGTCACACAAGAAGAATTAAATGAAAGAGCACATCAGAAGGCAGTCAAAGCTACAGATCAAACCTCTAGCAAAGGCAAGGAGAAAGAAATGGAGCTAGTGTAGCCACTTCAGGAAGAGGTACAACAACAGGAAGTACAACAACAACAACAGGTACAACAGCAAGAAAAGGAACAGCCAGTGCAAGAAGAGCACACAGCAGAGGCCCCAATTGTCACTGAGCAGCAGCCACCACAAATTGTGCCTCCTAGGCAAGAAACAAGAGCTGAAGCGTCAGTCCTTCACACCCCACAAAAGGAGGACATAAGCAGGAAAAGGGACAGAGAGACTCCCCTCACAACATCAACAACACAAGGGGAAAAGAGGCATAGAATGAATCCTCTTTCAGAGGAAGAAATGCCAATAGCGCAATCTTTGGGCATGGGCCCA
>APFE031035704.1:16494-100064 GCA_000404065.3 Pinus taeda | reverse complement strand
AGTGCCCTCCTAAGGGAGAAGTGTGCAATTCCATAAGAATATTTTGTTTGAGTTGCGAATTCTTACAAAGGTATAAGCGATCATTGTACCATAACGAATCATTTTGCCAACTAAATGTATCAAATGTACTAGAATCTTGTTATAACTTTCGAATAAGTTCCCATATTTATTCATCATTTTTCCATTCCTCCCTTGCTTCGTTTATCCAATCTGGTCGGATTATAGAAATGGCGCACAACAATGCTTCCACATCCTCATCCTTTCTTGAGAGTGCATCTGCCACCACATTTTGCTTCCCTTTTTTGTAGATGGTTTCAAAGTCGTAACCCAACATCTTTGTGACCCACTTTTGTTGCTCTTCAGGGGATAATCTTTATTCTAAAAAGTATTTAAGGCTATCATGATCCGTTTTTACCTTAAAGTGTCTTCCCATTAGGTAGGGTTGCCATTTCTTAAGTGCATGTAGTATTGCCAACATTTCCTTCTTATAAATAGCTTTGTGTAAAAACTTTCTCTTGATTGAACGACTTTCAAAAGCAATGGGTCTTTCATCTTGCATTAAAATAACAACAATTCCATTTCCTGAAGCATCACATTCCACAATAAAGGTTTTTGTGAAGTCCAGTGTAGCTAAGATCGGTGCTTGGCAGATTGCCCCTTTAAGATGTTCGAAGGCCTTTGTTGCTTCTGGAGTCCATGAAAATTCATCTTTCTTCAATAATATTGTTAGAGGTGCTGCTATTCTCCCATAATTCTTAACAAACTTGCGATAATATCATGTCAACCCGAGAAATCCTCAAAGATGCTTTATGGATGTGGGAATTTTCCATTCCTTAATGGCTTTAATTTTGCTAGGGTCTACCTTAACTCCTTCATGAGATACAATATGACCCAGATATTCCACCTCTTGTACTCCAAAGAAACATTTGGATCTTTTTGCATATAATTGTTTCTCCTCCAATAGTTGTAGCACCCTATCAACATGTTCAACATGATCCTTCCAAGACTTGTTGTAGATTAGTATATCATCAAAAAATACTAACACAAATTTTCTAAGGAATGGTTTGAAAATTGAAATCATCAAACTTTGAAATGTTGAAGGTGCATTGGTAAGGCCAAAAGCCATGACCAAAAATTCATAATGACCCTCATGAGTTCTAAATGTTGTTTTCGGAATGTCTTCAATCTTCATTCTGATTTGATGATACCCTGAACGAAGATCCAACTTGGTGAGTAAATTGATCCATGCAATTCATCCAGTAATTCATCAATGACAGGAATGGGGAACTTATCTTTAATAGTGAGCTTGGAGCTCCCTATAATCCAGACACATGCACCATGATCCATCCTTCTTGTGCACAAATACTACTGGAGCAGAGAAAGAACTTTGACTCGGTTGAATTATACCAGCCTCTAGCATTTCTGCAACCATACGTTCAATTTCACTCTTTTGGGCATAGGGATATCTGTACGGCCTGATGTTTGGAGGAAACACTTCCTGGAATCAGATGAATAGCATGATCATGATCACGAATAGGTGGGAGACCTTTGGGAGTCTCAAATACCTTTGAATGATTGTCAAAGACTATTTGGAAGATTTGGAGAAATACATGATTCCAATTGTGGAAACATTCTAGGCGAACATAATTGTCAAATTACACCTTTTCGTCCTTTTCTAGAGCTTTGTCATTACCATTAGAGCTGCATTATCTTTCCTGAGTTTCCCTGCAATACCCCTTAATACAACTTTCCCTTTCCTTCATAGAAAATTTCATGAAAAGTTCTTGAAAATAAAAGCTCTATTGAACCCAAGGATTGTAGCCATTGGACTCCTAGTACAACATCAACACCTCCCATTGAATGGAAAGCATTGGGCTAGTAAATACATATTCTCCCATGGATAGCTTGATATTATGGCACTTTCCAGAGCAATTTATTGTTCCTCCATTTGCAACCATCACTTGACACTCTGGTGCTGGATATAAGAAGCAATTTAATTCTTTTGCTACCTTACAATGAATAAAATTGTGAGTACTTCCTGAATCAATCAACATTATTACCTTTTTCTTCTTGATTTGTCCTTCTATCTTGATGTTTGAGGAGTGGTAATTCCCGCCAATGCATTACAAGATATGGTCGGATTCATTTGTTCTTCATCTAGGCTTTGTTCCTGGAGTATATCCTCTTCTTTTGACATTTCTTGCTCCTTTTCTTCTTCCTCTTCCCAATCTATGTAGAGTAATTTCTTCTCAGCCACTTATGACCTTAAGTGTATTTCCTATCACAACTGTAACAAAGCCCTTTTGCTCTTATTTCTTCCAATTGTTGTGGTGTCAACCTTATAGGTTGTGGAAGACAAGGGACAACACTTCTATCATTATAGTTGTGAGTGGTATGCTTCTTGGTTGCCATAATTTTGCTTTCCATTTTTCTTGCTAACCTGAATGCCTTCTCTAATGAATCAGGTTCCCAAAGGCGAACATCATGTTGGATATTATCCTTTAAAGACCCTATTAACACATCAATCCTATGCTCCTCTGGAATATCTTTTACCCTTATGTTCAATTTTTGGAACTCCTCAATGTGCTCCATTATTGAACCCTTTTGTTAAGACTTATCAATTGGTTTAAAAAAGTGTTGCTTTTTGTATCCTCATAATGTGCTACCAATTCTTTCGTAAAAATTGCCCAAGTGATAAATTGTTTACGAGAGAAAAGCCATTGATACCATACAAACTGATTTTCTTCCAAATATAAAGTTGCCATACGTACCTTTTGTGTGTTTTGCACATTATTGAGATCGAAGAACTGCTCCATCTGTAATATCCACGTGGCAGGATCCTTGCCATCAAACTTCCTCATATCAATTTTTGGAATATGGTGAGTCTTGGATCCAACATTAGAGTCTATGTAATCATGATTAACATTTCTTTTGTTCTCATCATGAGTTTCCTTCAGTACCCTTTCACCCTTATTGACCATTTCTTGTAGCAACTTATTCATATTTATCTTCAATTCTTCCATCTTATCATCCACGCCATCAATTTTAGCTTCTACGCCTTTCTTGAAACCATCAATCTTAGCTTCTACATCTTTCCTTAAACCATCCATAAGTGACACTTGTTTCACTTGTTCTTGTAATTTTGATATATCATATATCATTTCTTCTTCTTCTTCATGAGTCATGCTAGAGCTTCCAGGCTCCTTACTAGGCGTTTGCATTTTCTTTTTTTTCATTTTGTAGGAGCTTGATATTGCCTCTGATGTATCTTTGTACTTTCCAATCATCTAGTTCTGAATTTGTGATATGTAGTAGCCCTTTGTGTCCTCTTTCCAATGCCACAAGTCTGACCGAAATTAGTTTCTCCAAGGAAGCGTTATGCGAAATCTCCCACAGTGACTTGATTATAGGCTAGTTCAGTAGAGCGAACGTGTACGACGTGCCACGAGTCACTGTTTCAACCTTTGGATCCGAAACTCTCATACAAGAAACTACAGTCCGTCCTCTTTCTGCACCTTCTTACGAAATTTCAATTCGATCCCTAGAGAGAAAGTTATGACGATTTTCCCCAGGTCACCTGTTTGGAATGTAATTCAGGAGTATGCAAAGACCAACTTCCTCAGATCATATCTCTGCAAATATCACGTGAAAATATCTGAAATTCGGACCCAAGGTTCAGCGTGATTTCTTCTCAAACGGGTTTTTTTTGCGACTTCTGAAATGTCACAAAACGAAAGTTATAGCGCAAATACCACGATGACCTGCTTGGAGCAGCGAAACCCTAGAATCCAACGCTCTGATACCAAATGTTATGAAACCAGCTCAAAAAAGATAGAAAAGATAGATCAACGCCTTAGAATTCAGCCTCTTCGAGGGGGAAACCTCCTTACATTACATAACTGAACAATTCTTGGTGATACAAATGAAAAGACCTCCTTCTATATATAGGGTCTCTAAGGGGTCATAACATTAATTTAGAGCCGACTAACAATAATAATTAAGGGCACACTAATAACAATATGGGCTTCTATGGGGCACAATAGTAACAATATGGGCACTACATGGGTACATCAATATAATAAGTGGGTTGTACTAATAACAATAAGGGGTTACACTAGTACTATAGGGGCCTAACAACATCCTCTCAAGCAAAGGACAATAGAATCAAAGCTTTGGAGGACATCATAATAGAGCTTGGGCATGATCCCAAGGATGTCAAAGCTATGCAGGAACTGTTGAAACTAAGCGATGCAGGTATGGCAGCATTAAGGAAGATGATCAAGATCCCAGCAACTCTTCATCCCCAAACTGAAGAAGTTGCCCAGCTGAGACATGACAAGGATGCGGCAACTATGTTGGTGTCACTATATAAACAGCTGATCCTAACACAAGAAAAGTTGGGAGAATCAGAGGCTGCACTACAGACAACATTGCAACAGAAAGAGGCAGGCCAAACTTCTCAGCCCCCTCCAGAAATAATCAATCTGGAAGAAGCTCCTCAAACCACTACCCCTCCCATTCAGCAGACAGAGCAAACAACACCCTCTACCTTAGCACCAACAACAGAGCAGGCTCAAAGTCTTGATATGCAGAAACTCAAGAATGAAATTCAGGTCTTGGAGGCCCAAATGACAGATCTGAATCAAGCCAAAGAAACTTTGGCTAAGCTCAATGAAAGATATGATAAATCCAAGTAGAATGTAACTGAGAAAGAAAGAGAGATAAAGACTCTCAAAAGGAGGATAAATGAGCTGGAGAAAGAGCTCACACTTGATAAAGTAACAGCTGAGCTCAAGACAGTCCTATGGGCCAATATTGGCCAATCCATCACTTACCAGTGGCAATATATTGAGACTATTCATGAGGAGATGAAGCTCATTGGAAAAGCACATAGGGAAATCCAAAGAGCAAGGGCATCTCTAGGCAATATGCCTGAGGCTTCCAACAGAATGAACAATGTGCTTAATCACAGAACAAGTTCTCAGTTGGCCATAATGGGAATTACCAACAGGACTGAGACCATTTCGACAGTCAAAAGGGTCATGACACTAAGAACCCTGGTACAGACATTAGAGAGAAGAAGCCAGGATATACAGACTGAGATTAATAAATTCATGGACAAATTTGTAGCATTGCAGAACAGAGGTCTTCCTAACTTAATGAGCAGCGCAGGAAAACTACTTTCCCATGAAAATTATGCCAAGAGGGTCAACACCTTTGCTACAAATCAGATTAAAGAAAAGCCCAACACTTCAGAAGAATCAGGGCCAGCATCAGGGCAGAATCTCTACAACAGGGTAGAGAACTTATTTTTTATCATGAACGAAATCAATCACTTGTTTGATGTGCCTCCGAATTTCTATAAATATACAGAGGCGGATGAGACTATAGAGGTAATTTTAAGACATCAATTGCCCACACAAGAAGTCTGGACTGGATTGATACAATTAATACTGTCAAACTAGAGCCTGTAATCAAGTTTTTTCCATTGAAATATGTAAGTTGTCATGCACAGGAAAATTTTGATATATCAGCATGTATGGATAAAAAGAGGCTGAGCCAACTCAGCGAAACTATTTGGCCACCACAACAGCACTCACAATCACAGGTGACAGGGCCGAAAATCTACAGGAGGGCAGAGCTGCAAAGACACGTCATTCATCATTTATGACAAAGCGTTCAACCGACTCAATGACCTCCAAAGGTCAAAAAGTCTTCTGACAGAATTAAAGAGCATTCATGTTGTATTGAAAGCTGTAATGACTTCTTATCTGCTATTTCCTGTACGAGTTGGTGAAGATATTTATTTCTCAGATGACTCAATGCCTGAGATATTTTGTATGAGACATTTGTATATATTGCCCCTCGCATGAGTTTGGAGGGGTTGGTTGGTGTGGATTTCTCTTCTAGAGTCCTTTTGTTGTAAATTTTCAGAGCAGTAATACAAAGGCCGATGGAATTTCCAAAGCTTTGTGTTGTTTGATGCATTGTGGTGTTTAACTGAATGTTACAGGATTCCTGCGTACTTCATAACACAATAATTTTTCCCTAAAAACTATTCCTTATGTGTTTTGTTATCTTTTCATATCTCTTTCATGCTTCTGTGCTTTACAGTTAGTGGCAAGGAAAAAGAATAGTTCCAGGATTTAATCACAGATTACCCTGAACTCAATCTAAGCTATTATAAATGTTTTCTTCAGTTATAGTAATAAAAGTGTAATTCTTAATTGCTTCCCTTTCACACTATATCTTTCACAGTGATTATTATTTCAGGAATTCAAGTTTGCTCCTGAGGAATATATCTCTTTCCCACACCCCAGCGTAGTGAAAAATTCTTAATTGCTTTTCACTGGTTATTTACATTTCACCATCATAATTTCAAGTTTGTTTTATGAAGTATTCAAATGGCCCTGTAATTTCAGTTTCTCACCTCAAGATTTCAAAAAACCAGTAGCCACAGACTCCATTGCCCAATGGACTAACATTATCTGCAGATTTCCACTTTAGGTACAGAAAGACATCCTTTCAACCAAACATAAACCAAAACCCTTACTTCATAACTAGCCTAAAATCTACACAGAACAGAGACAAACCTTTAAAGAGAGAGCCCTCTCTGACTACAGCTGGGCTAGAAGCTGTAATCCAAAGATTGGTTAGTGGTTACCCCGGTCGTATTCCCTTGGAGTCAAAGGGAACAACCTGGGTGCTAACAACTTCAAACGGTTTTAGGAGCACAAATACTTTCTATGCTTGATGGTTTTTCAGGCTATAATAAGGTAAATGTTAACTCAACAAACAGAGAGAAGACAACCTTTACTACACCCTCGGGTACATTCATGTATGCTAGAATGCCATTTGGCTTAACCAATGCTGGAGCAACATTTCAAAGAGCAATGGATGTAGCTTTTGTGGCTCAGGTAAATAATTTTTTGGGCATTTAACTTGATGACATAACTGTTTTTTATAAATTTGATCAGAAACATCTAAAATACTTGATGAAGGTTTTTGATAGGTGTAGAAAATTCAGAATATCATTGAATCCTAAAAAGTATTTGTTTGCTATCAAAGAAGGAAAACTGTTGGGCCATATTATTTTAGAAAGAGGAGTGGTGATTGATCCCAAGCGTGTGTTTTCCATTGAAACATTGACCTTATTTAGAAACAAGAAGGAGATTCAAGCTTTTCTAGGTAAGATTAGTTTTTTAAGGAGATTCATCCCAAATTATGATGAGATTGTAAGAGATATAACTGACATGCTTCGAAAATATCATGAAGTTAAATGGACTATCTCTTCCAAGCATGCATTTGATCAGATCAAGAAAGCTATCTCTAAAGCTCCCACCTTCGTTAGCCCTCATTACACTAAACCATTTAGTATCTTTTCCTTTGCCTCAGAAACAACCCTTGCTATTGTTCTACTACAAAAGAATGAAG
The DNA here is from genome assembly GCA_000404065.3 of Pinus taeda. Classification (NCBI taxonomy): domain Eukaryota; kingdom Viridiplantae; phylum Streptophyta; class Pinopsida; order Pinales; family Pinaceae; genus Pinus; species Pinus taeda. Next base: position 92,630 of record APFE031035704.1, on the reverse strand, counting down.
ATTCCCATGACCAACCCATAGCCTTTTTCAGTAAGGTTATGAGATATTCCAAGCTTAAGTATGATATAATTGAGAAGCAAGCATATGCCCTTATTCAAGCCTTGTAATCATTCATGATGTATGTCCTACATTCTCCTATTACTGCTTATGTTCCTAATAGTGTTGTGAAAATTGTTTTAACTCAGCCAGACACTGATGCAAAGAGAGGTAGATGGATCACTCAAATACTGGAGTTTGATCTAACTATCAAAACTAAAAAGCTAGTAAAAGGACAAGGATTAGCTAAGATTCTAGCTAAATCCAGCTATAAACTCCTCGGAATCAATTCAGTTTTAGAGATACAAGGGAAGAATCCACAAGAACCTTTTCAAACTTCAGATAAGAAGAATCCACAAGAACCTTCTGTCCTGACAGAAGGGGAGAATCCACAATAACCTTCCCTTTATCCTAAAGGGGAGAATCCACAAGAACCTTCCCTTCATCCTGAAGGGGAGAATCCACAAGAACCTTCCCTTCATCCTGAAGAAAATAATCCGTATGAACCTTTACCTTCAGATCGGATCCCCCCTGTATACATTGATGACAAATTTTTGTTGTCAGATTGGTACAAAGACATTGTAAATTTTTTGATCCATTTTGAATGTCTAGCATCATTCTCCAAAAGCCACTGTAACAATCTCAAACTGAAAGTAGTAAAGTACTGTATCATAAATGAAAATCTGTACTGGAAAGACCCACTAAATATTTTGTTATCGTGTTTAGCAGAATAAAAAACTAAAGGAACCATTGACTAGTTTCAGAAGATTTTGTGGAGGACATTATGCTTGGAGAGAAACAACATATAAGATATTAAGGGGAGGATTTTATTGGGCAACATTGTTCTTACAAGTAGGAGAAAAGGTCAAAGGTTGTGTTCCCTGTCAAATGTTTGCTGGTAAGCCAAAATTAGCAGCTCTCCCACTGGTTCCATCAATAGTCTCATAACCTTTTTCTGCAATGGGGATTAGATTTTGTTGGAGAAATTCATCCCACTTCAAGTAATCAACATAGATGGATCCTCACTGCAACAGACTACTTCACTAAATGGGTGGAAGCAATTCCAGTGAGAAATGCTACCGATCCAGTAGTAATCAAATTTTTTGAAGAGAACATCTTATCTAGATTTGGTTGCCCAACTCAAATTGTCACTGATAATGCAACAACTTTTTCTAGTGTTAAAATGATTGAGTTTTTCCAAAAATATCAGATTCTGTTACATCATTCAACTCCATATTAGCCACATGGTAATGGCCTTGCATAATCCTCAAATAAAAGTCTGGTAAAGGTAATAAAAAAGACTCTAGCAGATCATAAAAAGAGTTGGGACTCTCATTTAATTTATGCAGTATGGGAAAACAGAATTACTCCAAGGAGATCTACTAAAAAATCTCCTTTCCAGTTGGTTTGTCGGAAATATGCAATCTTCCCTACCAATTTTGCCTTCCCTGTTTTAAAATTCCTGCAGGATTCAACAGATGAACCTCATGATTTTTGAAGGAGAATAAATCAGATTATTGAACTAAATGAAAATAGAGATGAAGTTCAATACAAATTGAAAAAGTATCAGAATAAGATGAAGGCCCTGTTTGATAGAAGAGCCAGGGAAAGGGACTTCAAGGAAGGTAATCTAGTTCTAAGATGGGATTCTGGGAGAGAAGAAAAGGGAAAACATGGCAAGTTTGACAACCTGTGGTTTGGACCTTTAACAATTGCTGAAGTGAAGGGAAACAAAACTTTTGTGCTACAAAATCTTGAGGGGCTATATTCCACTTATCCTGTAAATGGAAGGTTTCTCAAACATTACATTTAGTACTAAGAAGTTGAAGTAGATTTCATTACTACCATTGTAAAAACTCAGGTTTCTTTTACTTTTAAGCTGCCAGTGTGATTTTTTACAGTAAAAGAGTCCATATTTCGAGGAGAAGGCACATGGATCTGCAGGTTCTCTGCATTCTACAAGAGAAAGTAGTCCCGAGTTGGAGCCAATGTTGTAGCATTTTTTGGTTTTGGTAAGTTAGAATCAATTAGTCAAAAAATGAAAATATTTTTCAAAAAATGTTAAGCTAGGATATGGACAAAAAAAAATATTGAATAAAAATGTTAGGAAATATTTTGATAAATATGTTCATATCAAAGAAATTATTAGAATAGATGCCCTAAAAAAATGAAGGCAAAAATAAAATGTTAGGTTAGAGAGAAAAGCAAAAAACAACAAACTTTGAAAGTGTGCAAGTCCAAGTCCCACTACTTTTTACTTTATTATGTAAAATAATGGTTGTGTGTAGCTTGTCATAAATTCCACAACCCATGATAGTCAAATAGTTTAATCTTGACTAGTTCATGCTTTAAATTTCATGTTTATAGTTAGAGAATAAAGATCTAGCCAAAGTGTTTAATCTTGGCAGATCAATAGTTAGGTAGAGAATAATAAGGATCTCATCAATTTAATCTGAGCCCTTGGATGTTATAAGGTTAGAATTAGATATTTTTCTTTTCAAAAGAAAAAGGAAAGAAAAGGGTCTGCTAGCTTAAATGCACCAAATTAAGTGAATAAAAAAGGTTAGGGTAAGTAAAGGGTAGGTAGAAGAAAGGTTGCAGAAGTACAAAGTTGATTGAAGCATAAGCACGTTTATCATGCTTGATCATGTGTTTTAGTGTGCAGGAGCAGTTATGAAAGAGAAAGGATGTTCACTAGTTGATTGGGTTAACTACCCCTCATCTCATTTCACCTCCCACTACATACTTACTAATTTCCTCATTATCCTGTCATTTCCTAAGAAAATACCATTTTCCCTTCATTTTCACCATTATCCCTTGGTTTCACACATTTCCCTAGAAAATTACCCTCTAAAGGTCATTTCCCAACAAAAAACCCCTTTTCCCTAGTGTGAAACTCATTCCCCTTTGAAGAAATCACTTTCCCCTTGTAATTTCCATAATAACCCATAAAACCCCTTTTAGCCTAAGTTTTGTTTACCCCCACTTTATTTAAATTAACTACACAATTCTCCATTTTCCCGACAAAACCTTGTTTAACCCACCTCCTTGGTGTGGTTAACAAACCCTGCTAATCTCCGCTCAATTCCCCTCTGAGCAACTTTGTCACGTGATAGCCATTTGATCATCTTCCCACAGATCCAACGACCCACAGCCATATGGCGCGCTCTTGATGTCCGACCTTTACCGGCCCGAGAGCACACGAGATTCGTGGTTTTGCTTGGGCCCCTTTTGACTACGTGGCAATCTCATGTTAACTCATGTGCCCTCGGGAAAAAACCACCTGACGGCCAAAAGCTGTGCGATGAGCCTTAATATTTCCTCCCCGCCATAGGCCGAAACCACCCATTGTTCACTTAACCCTTCCGTGCCAAATTTTAAAAGTTTCCTGTTAAAACGCCAAAGACCCTCATTTTCGCTCTTTTCACCCGTTTACATAGAGAAGCCCGCCTAACCCTTCCTGTGCAACCATGAACCTCTGCAACCCAATTTGATCTTCGATTACCGCACAAACACTTCGAGGACTCTGTCCACACACTTTCCTGTTTGCTGAAACCATTATCACCTCCCCACTAACCTGTGTTTTTATTAATAAATTATTGTATTTTGCAGGTGATTAGCAGAAGGCCAAAAGATTGGATAAACAGTTTGATACTAGTCACAATACCTGTTTACTCCAAGATTCACAAGGAAATCCATTCAAAATCCCTTATTCAGAAGGAAAAGACAATCATACATAGAGAAAAAAGGAGTCATTTACACAGAAGGAAACAATTTACACATTAAATGGATAAAATAGAGATGAAACCATTTTCACCAAAGCAATAAGGTGGACGAATTCAGAGTAATTGTTAAAACAAAACATTCATGGTAAAAGACTAAATAGAGGAGGTAGATAAAGTGTATCAGATGAAAGGTCATAAGTGAATATGACATCCAACGTGAAGATCAAACAACCAAGCAGCTTAAAGGGAAAAATATCAAAGTCTAAAGGACAACAGAACCTAAATAAGAGGAACAACTAGCCAGCTTCAACAACTTTCAGTTTTTCTTAGTGATAGTCACCAACAGCACAACATCAAAATAGTGCTAGATCAACTAACAGTCTTTATTTCGATTTTATAATAATCTATTTTTGTAAAAATAGTTTAGGATATTTTCTTAGTTATACTATTGTATAAATAACTCTCTTTACGAGTTATTAAGGGTTCACCATTGAACTAGTTTCACCATTGAAGAAGAGTTTCACTGTTGAAGAAGGGGTGCAACCTTAATGAAGCATTTGAAAACACTTGATGTACTTGACTTTTATGGACCTTTAATTCAAATCAAAGGATTCTGAATTTTGTTTTACACAGTTTGTATTTCCTGTAAGTTTTTCTAGTATTACTCATTATGTTTTTCTTCATATTCTTATGACTTACAGAGATACCTAGGTAGGAATAATTGTGTTTCAATCTAGTCCTATAAGCTCCTGAAGTGATAATCTATAAAGAGAATGGATTAATGGACTGTCTGTTTAATTAGTTCCCTCTGAATCAATAAATCATCAGCATCTTGTTGTAAGCTTAAGCATATTCTCTTGAACCTTCTCAACATTGGTCAGAGGTTTTCATACTTATGATTATTTAATTTTCAGTCTGAAAATTATGATAATCATATTATTTTTTGTTTTTTCTCACCATTATTCAAGCTATATAACTGTGTGAAATTTTATAGCAGCCCTTTGTTTTGGTATTAATATTATTCAAAAGGTTAGGCATTACAATGTTACATTTGTTTCATTCATTGGTCCTCCATATTAAAACAAAAACTCCCAAAACATTATCTTAGATGCTCTGGCATGATAGCTGACCATTATTATCTTAGAGGTACAACAGGTTCATCTCGAGCTGAACCTTGGCCATCTCTACTCTTACGTTGCGCACCCTTGTGGCTAACTTTCGGATGTGCGCCTCCACTAGTTCCTCTGCTTGAATGACCAACTCTGGGACCATTTGGCAGGCTTCCTCCACAACCTGCATGATTTGTTTGTTTTGCTCTACGGCCTCGTTGCGCTGCAAGCTCAACTGCTCAATGTTGATGCGCTGCTTGCTCATTACCTGAATAGTGCGACTCTCCCTCGCCCAAAGTTCTGCAGTGACTCCATCCTACAAGAGATAGAGCATCTCCCAAGGGAGCGCAACCATGTTTAATCCAACCCCTTTCAAACTACTAACCATAGGCATGTCAGCCTCGTTCTCTATAATGAGTGATCCATCTAGCAACACTATTGTGTTGGTCATCCTGGCGCGCAACATTTCCTCGGCAGCTGAAGTGCCGACTGTGAGGCTGGTGGAAACTGTGCTAGCCTGTGGAGTGTGCACTTACAACTCCTATATTTGTGTCCAGAGAGCCCCCAATACCAACTGGTGTTGTTCCTCAAACTGCTGGAGGGCCTCCGCAGTGACATCCCTCACTGTTTCTCTGATATCATGTAAGTCCCGTTCAGTAAGGGTGATAGGGTCGAAATATGTCTTCGAGGCCTTCATTTTCTTTCGCAGCCCTACCTGCTCTCGTGGTCATGGACGTTTTAGCTGGGTGGACATCATCTTTGGGTCTACGCCACCTTGTCCTGTGTTTGTCTCTGGTTCAGGTGAAGGTGACTTTTTTCCTTCGCGCTCTTCATTTTCTATTTTCTGTTGTTACTTGGCCAACTTCGCGGCGTCGCGCACTGCTTGGGCCTTAGCCGATGCTTCTTCTTTCCTGCATTTTTCTTCCAGTTGTGCCATCTGTAGTTTTGTCTCTTCCTTCTTCCGTTGTGCGGCGAACTTCTCTGCTTCCACCACGGAGTCAGTTGGAGCATGCCACTTCGGCGGCCAAGACTCAAGCACTGGGAAAATTACATCGTCGGTCACTAAGTAAGGTAACTCATGCCACGTCTTCATAGGGTCTTTCTACACCCTAATGAAGACATGGTGGAAGTCACCTTTGAACTCCACAAAGCTCTGCAAACTGTTGTAGATAGTGGGTGATAACCACGGCTTTCGATTGATCCCCATCTTGATGTTCATCTCCATTAGCACCCAAAATATCTTACTCTCCTTTATCCTCTGTGCATCCCTGGTTGCCCACAGTGAAGCATACTTTGCTACCTCTGGAAGGTCCTGCGCGATTGACGAGAACTTGCTATCTTCAGGCAACTCCCATGCCACCAATACTATCAACAACAGGAGCCATGCGTAATGAAATGTTTTTCCCTGCTCCTATGCCTCGCGGCAGTTCGCAAGGAACTCACCACATAGATAGTTTTCCTAGTTGAACTGGACCCCTTCTGTGTATTGCGCCGCTAGTGAAACCACTGGCGCGGGCACCTCATCTACGCGACACTTCTGCATCACCTTCCCTACCAATATCTGTGTCGCGACCTTGACTGCAGGGTTGTTGATGATGGAGATGGCATATCCTCACTTCTTCTTCTCCAACTTAAACTTCTTTTTCATTGCCTCCAAGAGGGCCAACTCGCCACCTTTTCCCTCTGAAATGTTTGTTGGATCTACCCATGAGCAAGGGAGCCATGTAATCCGATGAATTACATGGTCTGTGATGGGGATGGGCTCCTCCAGCCACAAGCACCCATCATGCACCAAGTAGAGCAGCTAATACTGTGCTTCTATCGGCTAGTAAGATGACCGAGCCACCTGTGTATGGCTTCAAATGACTGCCATTCACTTTTCGTGGGAAGGGATCTCCATTTAACTTAACCAGCTCTACCGTGCCACTATCTGTAATCTCCTTAATAACACACATCCCTAGCCAATGCATTCTAAGTTTCCTAGGAAATTTATCAAACTTACTCTCATACAAGAACACCAAATCATTCACCTTAAAGGTGCAATGCCTAATATTTCGATCATGCCATGCATTTTCTCGATGCTTTTGGACCTGCTAGTGAAATCCAGCCAAAAATCTCTCTTCTTCGAGCTCATCCAACTATGTGAGCCTCTTCTCTAGGGCTCCACGATCCGTCATACCTATGGGCACTGCTATGTGCAGACTAGGCACGATGTATTCCATAGGCATTACGACTTCCACTCCATAGACAAGTCTAACAGTTGTTTATCCCATCAGCTTCTTGCATGTTGTTCGATAAGCCCATAACACTACTAGTATGCATAGGTCCCAATCACTTCGTTGAGTATTGCATACCTTGGTTAGTGCGGTTTCCAGTACTTTGTTGAATGCTTCTACATGGTTTCTCTTCCTGCATAATTTCTTCCCAACATTAAGAGCCATCTGCAAGTTCGCCCCCCCAACACATGCTTATTAACCAGACATTGTAGCGTAGAGTACCTCTGCCTTTGCGCAGGTTGGGGCTCATCTCCATAGGTCTACGTCCACTTGGCCAGATGTTCGCGCAGATCATCCTGCCCATCATATTTGTCTGTTAGTCGCATCTTAGGCTTCCCAAATCGTACTCCCATCATTCTCCTACATTCGTGCCAATTGTCAAAGCTTCCTTTGTGTGTACCCCACCATCTTGCGGGCGTAGTGCGCAACACTCAATCCAAGGCCTGGAAGCATTTTTTTTCCAGCAATTCCCTTTCAAATGCATCCACGAAGATATCTACTTAATTTAGACAATCATAAGTAGGAAAATCTCTTACTTCTGTTGACACACAGCGCAGCGACCTGGTCATCATATTTCAATTCAGCATGGTTACTTCGTGTAACCGATTCTGCCATTGTTCTATTTCTTTGTCAGAATCTGAAGTGTGGGAACTCTCGCACTCCAATGTAATCCATCCATCCGCGGTGGGATTCACCTAGTCTTGGTCTCGCACTATTATCTTGTAGATGCAGTCCAAATTGTCATCACTCTCATAGTTGCGGACTGGTTTCATATAGCGTGATCCTTCAACAGGGTCCAGGGGTATTATTATGCACAATGACTTCTTCTCAAAGATCATTTTCTATTTCTTCAGATTAATTACCCCGTTCATATCAGTAGCCCAGTCAATTTCCAAGAGCGCGGGGTAGGGATTGCTGTCATCAACAATCTCTATTACTTCAAAATCTGCCAGCGCGCTCGCTCCCTCAATATCCACAGTTATTCCTTGCAATTTCCCCATGGGTATTATTTTTTTCTGGTTCGCCATCCTTAGATGAATTGGAGACCATTTTAGTGTAGGTCACCCCATGATCCATTCACATCTGATCCCAAATCCAGAATGACCTGATCCATTTCGTATTCTCTGATCTACGTAGTGAGTTTCATTACACGTCCTGTCCTTGTCTTATGCTTTCTAATCTTGCGGACTACGTGCGATCCACCTAGCTTTGTCCCAGTACACCTATTGATAAGTTCTTGTAACCCTTTCATAGCCTAACTGTCACATAGTAACTTCATACAAGTTTTGAGGAAAGTTGTCAGCATAGAAGGGTCCATTTCCAGCTCCGGTTTATCTTTGCTTCCTAAATTGGAGGCTTCAATGAAGCTCTTCTTAGATTACATCAAGGTTTCCCGAGCGTGCTCGAAATCAAACTCAGCTTCTTTCGTCGGGGCTTTGCGAACCCAAGTACTATCTTCTGGGTGTTTTCCTTTGTCATCTCCCATTGCAATTCCACTTCAGAGCACAATGTTTACATTTAGATCTTCCTTGTGCGGCTTAGACCTCATCATCTACAGGTTCTGATTTGGGGGAGGCTGTGGTGCTCCTTTGTCGCATATCATAGCTATTAGCGTAGGACAATATTCCATCTCATGATCAAATAGTGTGCAATACTTGCATGACGAGCGCATTGGATTCGTGCAATCGCGGGCATAGTGTCCTGGCCCTCTGCAATTTTAGAAAATCAATTGTCCATGACCTCTATCGGGTCCTCCTCCACCTCAGCCTCATCCGCGCTCCTGAAATATTGTCTACACCATTCCTGCATTCTGCTCAAGGGGTCACATTTCAGCCTGAACTCTGTAGGTGGGAGTTCTATCCACCATTAATTCATAGCTTCTGCAAGTACGCTCATTATGTCCCACTGACCTGCAAAAGTTACAGAACAACTGTTTTGAAGTTTTCATATACTTCTGTAACAAGTGGTAGTTATTCGTGGCATGTTTTCCTCCTGTTTTACAGATAGCGCACCATAAAGAAGGCACCGAGCTAGGTACTTCTTGAGCTTCCGGCCTTAAAGACATTGGTCCTCCTCCTATGAGGTAATTTGTAAAGACCAAGTAGTGGTCTTTGTCACGACCCTGACTCTTGCATTTCACACACCACACTTTTTCGTGCACTTCTGGTCGAACTGTCCTGTCCTGTTTCAGACTTTGCATCTCAAGGCACAGATTCTTCAGTTGCACATGGATCTGATGAACTCCTAGGTGAGGATCTTGCATCGGGGTCTCCTGAAGCCTCATGGAAATATATAAGGTCTCTGCCTGAGTTGTTATCTTTTGCTGCGATAGCCCATCCCTTAAATGTGGTAGTAGCAAAGCTACAAACCACTTGTGATGTTGTCTAATCGTTACATTCATGTTGGCTTTGTGGATTGTACATTCCAGCCTCTAATCTAGTTCCCAAGGAATCTCACCTGGTAACATCGTGATCTCTTTGAATCCCACAATTGACTACGCTTTAGATTTAGGCCTACTAAATTCCCTATTTAGCGCTGTTTGGATATATGTGACTCTCACATTTGGGTTATCGTTGGAGTACTTAATATACCAGGTTAGTGCGCATTCGTGCGGGGCACTAACTGGCATCACTTTCTTCATATGGTCATCTGTAACACCTCGCGCTTCCCATACAACCCTTACAACGAACCAGAACTGGCCTGGATCCTCATTTCCCAAACCTTTGAACACAAGAAACTTCACTGCGTTTTCCATATTGAATCACAATGGTGGTGGAGTAGGTACGGGTGAATATGGAGGTGATGGTGGTGAAGCTGGTGGTGGTGTGAGCGGAGGTGGGATTCACGGAATTCTTTGTCTTATCAGATGAATAACACTTCGCGGAGAGACCTTTGAGAGCTCTTCCTCATCCCCTCGCGGAGGTGAAATCAAGGGGCTATTTTCTGGACCCTTATTTCATTCATTCCTATAAACCTTTCCAATTAATGTAGCTCTGAACATCAAGGTAACTGCATAACTCACTTTTCGAACAACACTATTTTAATCCAAGTATTCAAAGACTTTACGTACTTACCTCGCGGTCCTTTGAGAAAGCATCGCTCTGCCTTGTTGTAGCTAACTGAGGTGTCAACTGCAAACTCAGTAACAAATCCTCCTATACTGTGATCGAGCCAATGATCGATGTTGCACGTGATCTTATCCTCTGATGCTTCCAACCTTCGCACTAGCTCCAACATCCACACAATAGGACCATCAAGTTTCCACCTTCCTTGGCTATCTGCTAACTTCGCGATCCACTCGTAGTCCAGTAGGGAAGGACGCAGAAAATATTTCATGGATCTCCACATTTAGGTTGCTGTCTAGCCACTCTTCTTCTAACAGTCGCGGGTTCCTGTTCTCCTGCATCGTGAACTCGTGAATTCTTTTGTCCAACTAGCCTTCGATTTCTTTCTTAGTTGGATTCCAATGATACGACATCACACATCTCTTATGCAGATTCTGGTCCTGGCAACAGAACCATTTGTTGGCTTATGGGGGCCTGACCCAAGTTTAGAGTTAGTTAGCCAAACAAATCCCTACACTACTGGCCCTTTGGCATCAACCCGTGGAGCGCAGACTAAAGTCTCACCCGAAGAAATATGGGGTGATGTTGGAACCAAGTTTCCATACCCTTAAGATGGTTGTGATGTTGGTTTATTCGAGCTATACCTGCCTTTGCATAGGTTGATCCGCGCTCTGTTCCACCCTTCAGTACCCTCTCGAAGTGTTACAATTAGCTTTCGCGTAGCCCTAACCTAGGGCTGAAGTCCTTTCGCGCTATTAGGGAAATGAACTGCACTATTTCCTGAAATAGACTAAGTATCTTACTTATCTTATTGACAGTTCTTAATTATCTTCGCATAAACATATATTCTAACTTGCGCTCACTTAACTAAGACAGTTATACAGATTCGCGCATCATATAAGCATTATAAGTGAAATTCATACCCGATATAAAAGATGCATAAGCAGGAAATAAAGACACAAAAATGATAGAAAGTTCTCTTTATTAATACTTCCAGATGATTATAGACTTGACTCGCCCTGTGCGCTCAGCTACAGGGGTCCGCGCACTCAGCTGCAGATTACTAGGCCTCTGCGCACTCAACTGCAGAGCCTCTACGTATGCTACGACCCAAAACTTAGACTTACACTTCAGATCTATCTCGCATACATCTTCATTCCTTATACTTATTGATTAGATGCCTTTGACTACTTAGAGCCTTACTCTATTTATACAATCCCATGGTCCGCGGACCATGGGTAGATCTTCTACAGCCGACATTACATTATCAAAATAAGGGCGAACAACCCTATGAATTTTTAACAACTACATGCTCCGCGCCCACAAAATGTGGAGTCTTTACATTGGAATTACAAAATTGGACCAAAACTTTGGGTTTAAGCCCCAAAACTTCCCTTGGGGGATCCCACGCCCAACACAAAGTCACTTTTACATTTATATTTCATTTCTTTTTTGTAACTAGGTTGAGCCTAGGATGAGATTGGCCTATCTATTAGATGGAAGAATGATCAACCCACTATGAAATGTTATCACCAGGATTCTGCGAAGCTTGGTCAAGATTAGATGCCACTTGGGATAGTTTAATTCCCCCCTTACACACAACAAACAATCATCCTTTAAATAACACATAGTGTGACATTCCACAATGTAATAGAGGTATTAAACTAATCCTCCTAGGACCATTCAGCCTCAGTGTTTTGTTTTTGGTTCTCTCATACTTTGCATCAGAACTCTAAATATTATCTCTCAAGGTCCAATGTAGAAACTTCACTATTAATTTCATCTATCTTCAGCCCATCTAGTCGAAGAGTTGAACCTAGATGCTCTTATACCACTCTGTAATGCTCCCTCCCACCCCCTAGGATAAAACGGGCTAAATGAGAGGTTCTACTTTTAATTAATTGAAACTCTACGGTCTCATTATGAAGACGGGGTTAAAAAAAATAATCCTTCCCCAAAGTGTGCATAACCCACTTTGGACAACGCTATTGTGCTCATCTCGTCGAGGGCTTTCCAATAATATAAATTTTACCTCCATTTGACTCCTAGATTGAAATCTATGCCCATTAGAAGTTTTGGGCCTTGTAGCCCTTGCCACATCAACATGGATCTTCCACACGGCACTTGTTGGATGGTGTTGTCAATGATGTCAACCTTGAGGTTTGACTTTGAGTGAAACACCATTCATTGATGAAAAATTAATAATGAACACTTCTTAATAATTATTTGGATTACATCAAGTTGGAAACTCCACTATTGGATGGTGGAAAACCTAGGTCCTAGGGTTTGGATTTCCTAAGCTGAGGAGATACCCTGACCTTGTCAAGAGTTTTTGAAGATGTAATTCTTTGAGTTTGGCTTAGAGATCCATGCCATTGCATTCTCCTTAGAAATATGTTTATGTTGGTATGTGGAATTCCCCGAGAGGCCTCTTGGTTTGAGAGATATTCATGTTTGAAGTTGGGGACCCCAGTTGGTGGGATAAAACCCCATACTTGGCATAATTTCATTAGTTGTGGGCATAAAAATTCAAACAAGAAGGGTTCCTATTTTTTTCTAGTGGAGAACTAAGGATAATTCGTCATACTTTGTGGAGTCAACCCCTTAACTAACCTAATTCCCTCATTATAGGGAAGTAGACCTTTGCTTAGGTCCTAAGTTGACACATTAATGATGTTAATTAAATAAGTCAAGATAATTAATAACATTTAAACCTTCTAAAGAATTTCTCCAATTTTCATCTATAAGACCCTAACTGGTCTTACCACACACTATAAAAAGAGTCTTTTCCTAAGCTCCAAAACATAACATCTCAATGAATCTTTCTATGCTTGATCTCTAAAATTACTCGACCTTTCTAAGGTAGATTAGTGAAATTTTCTAAGGAAGAGAAGTGCAGATTCTTGAGGAAATAAGAAGCAAAAAATAAGGGCTTTTTTCTTTATTTTACCTTGGGAGTTTTTGTGGTTTGTTGGGCTTCTTTAGATTGATGATACAACCTTTGTTTGCAACTGACATATATCTCACCCCCTAGGTCCACAAACCTTCAGTCAAAAACTAAGAATTTCGTATTGTAATCCATGTGATTCTTTTATCCTTCTTGTTATGCTTGGGACTTCTATTATAGGACTGACTGATTTTAGGCTTCATCCTTTAATCTGGAATCAATATATGATCTTCACAAATGTGACTCTACCTACAACAGACCAAAAACATGTTTTTGGGCCTAAAACGACCTCTGCGATAAAAAGCCTAGAGCACCTCCTCTAGGTCTTGGACAAGGGTTTAAGAGTGTTTTAGGACCACTTAAGCATTAAAAAGCATGAAAGTTATGACTCTGTTAGGGCTAGCTTTACGACTATTTGTGTGAGAGAACATATCTGTCATTTGCCTCAAGAACATAGACTTGTGGTTTCTTTTAGTTTTTTTTCAATTCTAGTTAGGGAAATGAAAGGAAGTTTGTTCACCCATAGTTTTCAATATATGACAACAATTTTCACTGCAATATCATTATCTATTATTGAACTTTAAGGATCAAATGCACTAACCCAATGATTGACTTCTTGTCTACTTAATAACAATATACATAACAATGACCTTCTCATCTACATAATAACTAAGTTTGCCAATAGTCAATGATATAGTGACAATAACAACTGATATACAAGTGAAACATTTTAGTAACTTTACACCTAATCCATAAATAGACTAAAGGGTGAACTGATATGAAAGTTTGATATGGAAATCTATGACATAGATATAACGACTAGGGATGTGATATGTAGTATTGACTTGAGATAGTGACATGTATTGACATAACTTGACTTGATATGAAAAAAACTTGACTGCATATGAAAAAAACTTGACTGCATATGAAATAGATGAGAAGTAACAATAATTGTTGGAAATTTGTTGTATAACGAGTTGGGAAATGCTTAACAAAATGACATTGAAATTTGACAATCTTGTATAGGTTGACATGACAGATTTGAAAATGGCTAGGTGACATAATCTTCGATGATATGACAATGTTAATGAACTTATTTGACACATTAATTTTATTGTGATTTGACTCTAACATTGACTTACTATGGGAATTTGATTTGATATAACAACAATGGTATTATGGTTTATTGATATATCAGTCATATAATAATAATACAAACTAAACAGTGACATTTAGCCTTGAAAATATAGACATCTAGACATAATGGTGACATGAAATATTGATTTGACAGTAGTGCATTGACCTTATTATAACTATAATGCATTGTTATGACTTAATATTGAATTGACTCTTAGATTGGGTAATACACTTGACAGTGGCATTAAAGACTCGATCTGTTCATTAGATAATTTTTCAAGTATAAAATGGGCCTCCTAATAAATATTATAAAATAATAGTGGAAATAATAAAATAAGATTACATTACATCATCAAATTTTAGAGAGAAGAAAGGGGAAACTACTTTTTCAAGTCGTATTTTCAACTTAAATCCCTACAATTTTACTCAAATTTCAAGCAGGAGCGCTCATTGAATGCAAAATTTAATTCCTCATCCAAGGAGTACCCATGCTACCTACTTTTGATGGACCCTGCCACATGAAAAATGAGAAATACATTAAAAAATAGAAAGGAAAGAGAAAGAGTTGATAAGCTAACTAAAGGAATCTAGTACAAGGTACGCATATGAAATTGATCAAAAGCAAAAGGAACTAGATATAGATGTTGCAGAAATAAACAGGCTCAGAAAGGAAAATAGAAGGCAAAAGGAACAGATACAAGTTCGCAATAGAGAAGCAGAAAATGTCAACTCCTCTAAAGATACAAACAGAAGCAACAAAAAGAAGAAGAAAAATCTTGAAAAGTTAATTTTAAGAAGATCTTGATCATGTTAAAAATAGCAACAAGAAATTCTAATTTAATTTGCCCTTGAATTAAATTGAGAATTAAATCAAATTCTATTCTCATAGAAACTTGTAATAGTTAACTAAGTTAATTTGAATTATTTGACTTAGGAAATTCAAGTTGGAAGTCTATCTAGAGTCATGTAGAGTGATCCCTAAATTTTAGGGGCCCAGGTTGAGTTCTTTTGAGTTGTTATTAATTAACTTAGTTTACTTGAGTTATAGTTAGTTAAACTAGTTCTATATGTTAGAGGAACTAGTAGGAGGTCTAGTAGTGGGGACGAGCACCAGTGCATTCTCAGTGCCACACCAGTTAACTGAAGATTCACTCATAAATAACTCGTGCATATCAGTTCAGAGGAAGACCCAATTGAGATTAGAGTTCAGGGATAGTGTACTATAAGTTGTATAATTTTCCGAGTTGTACAGATGGTGCATGCAATCAATGGAGGGCCTATGGATGGATTGCACAGTCATGGGTGGAGAGTTTCCCAATTAAATATGGGCTAATTATCTTAGGAATTGTGCAAGGAAGTAGGGTCTTGGCAGACAACAAAATTGGCTAAGTATTGGCTTGAGTTGGCTTCTGAGGTAAAGAGATAGATTGCACTTATGTAGGGATTGTTCGGGGTTGAACAAGCATTGTACTTATTTCTCAAATATTCTAGTTAATGTAATATAGATAGTCAGGTTTTTTTAGCAGTTGCTTTCCCCAGAGAAATATTTTGTTATGTGCGATTAATATTCTTCCTTTTCTGCTTATTGTTTTCATCGATCAATCTTGGTTTCTAGTGAAGAGTAGGGTAGATTCTTGTCTTGTGTTTTAGCATATCACGTAACTTGTTGAATCTATAATAAAAATCTACATGGCATCGGAGATGAAGACAATATAGAAGAGGAGAATTCGAGTTTGTTGTGCAGGTGAAATCAAATTTTCAATTTCATACTTCAGAGTCAGCAATATGTCATTCTACAGTTTGAGACTTGAGTATGCCTTGGAGGGCAGCTCGAATTACATAGCTTGGAAGGACATGATGGAGGTAGTGTTAGAAGACAATGGCATTAAGGAATTCATAGATCATGATATTACGAAGCCTCCAACATCTAATGCTAAAGATATGGTTGAATGGAGAAAGTGTGTGGCAAAAGTAAGAAGGATTATCCTGGAAGGAGTTTGAGATCACATTGTCTCAAATCTCCATAGTAAGGACACTCCATTTACAATTTGGAAGGCATTGACGAACCTATTTAAAAAGAGCAGCGACCATAGGAAGTTGGCATTGAAGGACTAACTTAGAAAGATCAAGATGGAGAAGGGCGATTCAATTCCGAAGTACTTGACCAAGTTCACCCAATGTTGGGATGAGTTTTGAAGTGTCGGGATTACTCTGGCTAAAGACGATCTAGTTAGCCTAGCACTTCTAGGAGTTCCCAAGTGATGGTACCATTACCAAGACTCTGTTAATGGGAGGGAGAAGCTACCAGAGTGGGAGAAATTGTGGTTCGACTTGGTACAGGAACAAATTCGGTAGAACATCAGAGACGGATCCCCATCAAAGCATGATTATGAGGAGAATTGTGCCTTAGCGGGTAAGGCAAAGAAAGGGAAGGGGAAGTCATCCCATTCCAAATCAGATTCTTGTCAGAGTGGTAAGAAGAAGGACATGTCTAAAGTCAAGTGCTTTCACTATCACGAGCTGGGACATTTTTCTACAAAGTGTTTGCTCAAGAAAGCCGATAAGAAGCCATCAGAAGGAGCGGTAGGTGAGGCTCTTGCTTCACACTTCAAACTAAACTTTAGCCTGATCGCTTGTATGGTGTCATCGATGACGGGTAGTGTGTGGTACCTAGACAGTGGGGATTATTTCCACATGACTGGTAACAAAGATCTCTTCAGTAACTTGGAGGAGAAGGATCTCTAGATGCATATTGAGATGGGTGACGATGGGAAGTATAGCGCTACGAGGATCAATGCAGTTACCTTTCAGAGGGATTTAGGTTCTCCCCTAACTTTGTGAGATGTTATGTATGTTCTGAGTTTGAAGAAGAAATTGGTATCTATTTCCACGTTAGAGGATATAGGCGATGATGTGATATCTAGTAAGGGAAAGGTGTTCCTTCATCACATAGCCAGAGGGCAGGTGAAGAGGATAAGGGTTCTAGTGAAGAATCTCTACAAGTTGGAGGTGGAATATTGTGTTGTCTTGAGCATGAAAGCAGAGAAGTTGTAGAGATGGGACATCAGTGAGTTGTGGCACAGAAGGTTGGGTCACTTGCACCATGGCGCTTTGAAGATCATGCAACAAATTTCTACCGATCTTCCCAAGGGTACACTAGAGTAGGTAGACACATGAAAAGGGCATGCAATGGGAAAATACACCAAATCTTCCTTCCATGAAAAATATAGTCGAGCACATGCGATCCTCGATCGATTTCACTCAGATGTGTGTGGACCGTTCTCGACAACATCCATGTCCAAGCACAGGTATTATGTTATATTTGTTGATGATTTTTCTCGTAAGTGTTGGATCTTATTCATGCAGAAGAAAGATTAGAATTTTGCAAATTTTTGTGAATTTAAAGTACCGGTCAAGAAAGATACTGGCAAGAAATTTAAAGCTCTCAGGAGTGACAACGATGGAGAGTATGTGTCGAATGATTTGAAAAACTTTTGTGAATTAGAAGGCATTCAATGGGAGTTGATAACACTCGTAACCCACAACAAAATGGGGTGGCTGAAAGGAATAACATAAGAATTATAGGAGTGACACGGGTGATGTTGCATGGTCAGGGCCTACCACTACACTTGTGGGCTAAAGCATGCAACACAGTTATTTATTTGTAGAACAAAAGGCCTCATCAAATTCTTGGGATGAGTACATTGGAAGAGGATTTTTCAGGGAAGAAACCAAATGTGGGACACTTTAGGATTTTTAATTCGATTGTCTACTACCATGTAACCAAATATGCATGGAAAATATTGATCCAACCGCTAAGTTGGGGATATTTGTGGGGTACACTAATACACCTGAAAACAATCAGGTGTACTTTCCAACCAACATGATGACAGTGGTTTACAGAGATGTAAAATTCGATGAAGAGAAGGCCATGAGATGTTCCCTTGAGAGGGAGCTTCAACTACATTTGGTTGAGGAGATTCTAGCTCCAAAGGAGGAACCTCAGGATGATTTGGAGAAGCCACATGCAGAGGATCAGGGAGTGGAGACACCCACTCATTGCAGAGTCTCCTAGAGATGGGAGAAAGTGCACCAGAGAGGTTGATAGGCTATTTCATGATGCTAGAGAGAATGTGGGAGCACCCACATCACAGAGCAGGCAGAGGAGGTCACCAGAGAGGTACACTGGCTACATGGCTCTGATGAGAAGATGTGGAAAGATTGAGCCATACTATTTTGAGGAAGCAATGAAACAACCGTTTTGGGTTTATGTCATGGTTGAGGAGTGTGACTCTATTGTCAAGAACAGTGTTTGGGATGTGGTCCCAAGACGGATAGACAAGTCATTGGTGATTTTCCTATGGATTTACAAGGTAAAGCAAGCAACAGATGGTAGTGTGGAGAAACACAAGGCCAGGTTTTTTGCCAAAGGTTTTTCTCAAGTGGAGGGGATTGATTACGATGAGAATTTTGCTCCTATTTCAAGGTACTCATCAATCAGACCCATTCTATCAATGTTAGCGCAGATGGGATGGAAGATACAATAGATGGATGTAAGACAACATTCCTCAACGATATTATTGAGGAAGAGGTGTATATTAAGAAGCTTGAAGGATTTGGGGCCTACAATAGAGAGTCACATGTGTGCTAACTCAAGTGAGCACTGTATGGAATGAAATAAGTACCCCATGCTTAGTACACTAGGATCAGTATCTATTTCACCAGGTTGGGCTTCAACAAAAGTGAAGCAAATGTGAAAATTTACCATATTGTAGTTGAAGGTAAATTGTTGATTATTTTTTTATATGTAGATGATTTGATTATGATGGGTGATGATAAGCTGATCAAGTCTTGCAAAGAGGATCTTGCAAGAGAGTTCAAAATGAAGGACTTGGGGCTCATGCACTACTTTCTGGGTATCGAAGTATGGCAAGGTGATGCGGAAATTTTTGTCTCTCAGGGAAAGTATGCCAACGAGATACTCAAAAGGTTCCACATGGATAGAAGTAAACCCATGGAGACTCCTCTAGCAGGTAACTAGAAGAAGGAGGATGCTACTTCGAGTGAAGTAGTAGAGGCTACTATTTACAAGCAACTTGTGGGTTTACTTATGTATTTGGTGAACACATGACCGAACATGTGTTATGCAGTTAACCAACTTAGTCAAGCAATTGTTAAGCCAACAAAGCTGTATTGGAAGGAAGTCAAACATGTGTTGAGATACCTCAGAGGCACTACTAAGTATGGTATTTGGTATAGACAGACAGAGGGAGTGAGGCTTCAAGGCTTCACTAATGCAAATTGGGTACGGATTCCATCCAACAGGAAGAGCACATTAGGTGGGATCTTTAGTGTTGGATCAACAATTGTTTCTTGGTACAACATGAAACAGATATTAGTTGCACTTAGTTCATCAGAAACAAAGTACATGGTTGCTAGTCAAGAAACATGTGAGGCTATCTGGATGAGGAATATTTTGGTTGGTTTGTTTGCAACAAGACATTCTAATTTAATTTGTCCTTGAGTTAAATTGAGAATTAAATCAAATTCTATTCTCATAGTTAACCAAGTTAATTTGACTTTCTTGGCTTAGGAAATTCCAGTTGGAAGTCTATCTAGAGTCATGTAGAGTGATCCCTAAATTTTAGGGGCCTAGGTTGAGTTCTTATAAGTTGTAATTAATTAACTCAGTTTATTTGAGTTATGGTCAGTTAAACTAGTTCTAACTGTTAGAGGAACTAGTAGGAGGTCTAGTAGTGGGGACAGGCACTGGTGCATCCTCAGTGCCAAACCAATTAACTAAAGATTTACTTATAAATACCTCATGCATGTTAGTTTAGAGGAAGACCCTGTTGAGATTAGAGTTCAGGGACATTGTGCTATCAGTTGTATAATTTTCTGAGTTGTACAGATGGTGCATGCAATCAGTTGAAGGCCTATGGATGGATTGTATAGTCATGGGTGGAGAATTTTCCAATTAAATATGGGATTATTACCTCAGTACTGACACAAGGAAGTGGGGGCTTGGAAGGTAGCATAATTGGCTAAGTGTTGGCTTGAGCTGGCTTGTGAGGCAAAGAGATAGATTGTACTTGTGCACAGATTGTTCGGGGTTGAACAAGCATTGTATTTTCTTCTCAGATCTTTTGGTTAATGCAATATAGATGGTCAGTGTTTTTTAGCAGTTTCTTTCCCCATAGAAATATTGTGTTATGTGCGATCGATATTCTTCCTTTTCTGCTTATTGTTTTAATCAGCCAATTTTGGTTTCCATTGAAGAGTAGAGTAGATTCTTGTCTTACGTTTTAGCATATCACATAAGCTGTTAAATCTACAATAAAAATCTACAGATCAAAAGAAAGAAGAAATTGACACAACTCTTAATAAAGTTAACAAGTTCAAGGATTGGAAAAAATAACACTTGTAGATTATTGGCACTAAATATCAAGAATTATCTTAATTGAAGATGAAGGTAGAAGAAACAGGTAAGGCTCCATGTGACCAAGGCAAAAACTTCATCATTTTGCAAGGAAAAAATGAGGAAAAGATTGATAAAAGTGCAGGACCAAAGAAGATTGCAACTCCAAATAATGATGTTGAATCAGTTAAGGGCAAAGGTGATGCAAGTCCAATTCTGAACTTGTTAATTCCCATAGTGTCCAGTTTCCCTCCAGTAGGCACTTCCTTCAATGTGTTTATAAACCCCTCTATCAGGATCAAAATTCCTTGTAAAAACTAAAATTACAATGGGAGAAGCTTGAAAGGTCAACCAAACTCTATGCGAGTTGGCAGCCAAACTCTATGTGTGTTGGCAGTGTTATATATATAACACCTGAGCTCTTTCTTGTTAATAGCCATCAGAGCCAAACATGTCACAAGATAGTCCTCATAGCCAATAATTACTACCCAAAGCTATACACTATGTGTGTATACACCAAGTTCCATAGCGGGAACTAAAATTTAAACAGTGGGAAAATTAAATCGATGAACGATGTGTCCCTACCTTATCTTAGGCACCCCCAATTTTCTTTTCCAGGTTAGGCATTGGCCGAGTGGGTCCACCCACTCCAATCCAATCCGGCGCAAACACTGGTGCGCCATATTATATCCTCTAGGTGGTATATCTCTGGCCCACTGATGTAGGAGAATCTAACCCTACCTTAATCAAAGAGGAATCCGAAGCGAAGAAAAGAGAGGACAACGTGGACATGGAGAAAAACAGGGGAAAAATCTATTTTAAAACAGATTTAAAGGATGGATTGGATAAGTCTCTCGAAGACTTGTTACTATTGTTATCCGCAATGTGTTGTATGCATGCATGTAATGAGAGCTTTAAGGGCTTTTTGTAGAGGGTTGATCGGATCCTTCATAGTGATCCGATCCAACACCTCTTATATATGTTTGTGTGTGAACTTGCGTGTTTAGATAGATAGAGGTAATAGATAGAGGAGAGAGTAGTAGATAGACAAAATGTAGCCAGAGGAGAAACCGTCCTAAGGTTGCAATGCCTTAGTTTTGTAGCCATTCTGTATATAATGATAAAATGTGAATTAGTGTTGAATCGTGCTTGTGTTTATGCCTTTGTTCAATTATATTATATATATGTGTGCGCGAGTTAAAATCCCAATTGTGAATGCATGTTGATCGACCATCGAACACTGTAGGGTCGATGACGATCCATTGAATAATGAGATATTGTTATATGAGATTGTGGTAGAACTACGTTTAACACAAAAATTCTTCAAATGCCAGATAAACTTAAATAAAGGAGGAAGCGATGGAAATGCATAGTGACCATCGGATCTTATGGATCAACAGTCCAGATTTCTTATCGTATCGACGACAGAACCATTATCGCATCGGGGAATCGAAATAACTATTTCTGAGTTATCGAAACTGTGCAAAGTGCGATTACGAGTGTGATGTTGTGATTACACCACAACCATCGGATCTGGAGTCAAATCGACAGTCTAGAAGGAATCGGTGATCACAATCGGGGAGGTTAATGGAACAGTGAGATATTGCAAATGCGGAAATGCCGATGGCCATTGAGTGACATGGTAATATTGCCAATAGATTGATCGGTCAATCAGCGATCGAGAGTTGTGGTAATCGGTGATTGGGGGTTATGATGATCGGCGATCAGAGCGATCACTATCGGAGATTGGAGGATGGAGTGGCACTGTGGACTTGTAACACTATGGACCTGCCGATAATTATTAAAGCAGTTATATAATGTTTGAAGTCCGTATATGTGAACTGGAACGGGATTTACATAGTTTTCCCGTGTATTATATAATATGTGTTGCGAGGGTCCCAATAGTGGAAAGACCCAATAGTGTGAAAGCTTTGATAACATAGTAAGTCCATGGTTTCAAAGGCTTATAGCCTCAATACGCTTCCGATAGGCTTTGTGGGTGTTATAGACATATTTGGGCACTTCAACCCCAAACTTATATGTCGATAAACTAGGGCTCAACAATCCCTAAAAGAGTTGTTTCATACGCTAAAAGAACATGGTCATATGATTACATCATTCCCCAAAAGTTCCACCTGAAAAACCATCCAGAAATTGCCTAAACTAAACCATACTAACTACTACACTGGCTAGGTACGATGCATACTTTTTAGGCCTTCTATAGGGTGCGATGGGTGAGAATGGATGTCTGAGACAGTTTGCTAAGTGGAGGCTCATGGAATCTTCTAGAAACTTCTCATATGACACTTGCCTCTCTAAATTCGCCCAAGGATGAGTAAGATATCTAAACTCTAGTTATCTCTTCCCTTGTGGAACCAAATGTAACAATTGGAATGACACTAATCAAAACCTGGAGATGACTCACACCCTTGCACACATCTATAAATGGATCCCAAATCTAAGAGATCGAGGGGCTGGAATGTTGTGAATTGCAAGGAAGTGCTGATAGTTGGTAATTGAGGAAAGAGCATTGTATTATTGGTGTGATCTTGCTATTTCATGAGGTGAAGAGGGCATGATGCTGGGAGGATGATGCTGGATCAAACAATTGGGTTGTAATTCTCCCTTCTATTTAATAAATTTCTTGAAGTTTTATTCCATATGATTGTGCAAATGTGAATGTTATAATTTGTGAATGTTATTATATGTTCATTATATATATGATTCTGTATTGTGTATGTTGTAATAGATCAGGATGATTTGACGATTCTTTGTTACTGTGTTTCTACAGGTACTCTCCAAGCAGGATACGTATGGGGAGGAGTTGCAAGCTCTATCAAGGGGGAGGGAGATCAAGCAAGGGATTAAGCGGAAGTTCTAGGTTGGTACCATTATCTTTCTCTTATCTATTACACATAGAAGAAATCATTGAATTGCTTTAATCTATTGTTTCTAGGGTAGCTGCCAAACCTAGAGGGCTAGTTGCTTGAAAAGAAACTAGTTTTCCCAGAAATAGTGGGGCCATAACCCACAGGCCTCAAGATCGATTTTAAAGGAAATGGGATTTTGATTCACCCCCAATTTCTCATTTTCATCAAGTGGTATCAGAGCAGAAGAATATTTTGCGTGCAAGAGAAGAGAAAGGATTCCAGAGAGAAAGCAGAAGGGAAAGGAGGTACAATTGTTTAAAGCTGGAGAGTTTATGATCTTATTATCGCACAGAGAATGGCAGCGGAAGGTGAGAAGATTTGTAGAAACCTAGAGCAAGGTATGCTCAATTGGTTCCAGAGTAGAGAGCCAAAAGGATTCCAAAAAACCAAGTGAGGAAGGCTTGGTGAGGTATCGTGTAGCAGAGGAAAACTATTACTGCAGAGGTTGGTTGTAGCTCACAAAGGTCATAAAGGAAATTCCACAAAGATGTGGGTAGAATTGCTATGGACAAGGAGAAGCATATGAATAGGAGGTCATAAAGTTTTGTGCCTCGGGAGTCTGATGCAGGAGCATCTAACCCCCCTAATCGAAGAGGAATCTGAACCGGAGCAAAGAGAGGACAACGTGGACCATGGAGCAAAACAAGGGAAGAATTTGTTTTAAAATAGATTTAAAGGATGGATTGGATAAGTCTTTTGAAGACTTGTTATTATTGTTATTCTCCATGTGTTGTATGCATGCATGTAATGAGATCTTTAAGGGATTTTTGTAGAGGGTTGATCAGATCCTTCATAGTGATCTAATCCAACACTTCATATATATATATATATATATATATATATATATATATATGAACCTACATGTTCAAATTGATAGAGGTAATAGATAGAGGAGAGAGCAGTAGATAGAAAAAATGTAGCCAAAGGAGAAACCGTCCTAACACTGCGATGCCTTAGTTTTGTAACCATTCTGTATATAATGATAAAATGTGCATTGGTGTTGAATCGTGCTTGTGTTTATGCATTTGTTCAGTTATAATATATATATATATGTGTGCGCGAGTTAAAATCCCAATTGTGAATGCATGTTGATCGACCATCGACCACTATAGGGTCGATGGCGGTCCATTGAATAGTGAGATATTGTTATATGAGATTGTGGTAGAACTGCATTTAACGCAAGAATTATTCAAATGGAAGATAAAATTAAGTAAAGGAGGAAGTGGCAGAAATGCACAGCGACCGCCGGATCTTATGGATCAATGGTCCAGATTTCTTATCGCATTGGCGGAAAAACCATTATCGCATCGAGGAATCGGTAGAACTCTTTATGAGTTATCGGAACCAGTCAAAGTGTGATTGTGAGTGCGATGTTGCGATTACACCACAGTTATCAGATCTAGAGTCAGATCGACGGCCCTGAAGAAATCGGTGATTGAAATTGGGGAGGTTAATGGAATAGTGCGATATCGCAAATGTGGAAATGTTGATGGCTGATGAGCGACATGGCAATATCGCCGATAGACTGATCGGGCAATCGGTGATCGAGATTTGTGGTAATCAACGATCGGGGGTTATGGTGATCGGCGATCGGAGCGATCGCTATTGGAGATCAGAGGATGGAGTGGCGTAGCGGACATGTAACACTGCGGACCCACTGATAATTATTAAAGTAGTTATATAATGTTTGAAGTTCGGTATGTGTTCTGGAGCAGGTTTTCGAAGAGTTTCCCGTGTATTATGTAATATGTGTTGCGAGGGTCCCGATAGTGGAAAGACCTGATAGTGTGAAAGCTTCGATAAAGTAGTAAGTCCATGGTTTCATAGGCTTATAGCCTCAATACCCTTCTGATAGGCTTTGTGGGCCCATAACCCATATTTCTCATTTTCATCACCTGCCTCTTTGTTGTGTTGCAATAACTCCACCAATGCATAGTTTGGGTTCCACTCTCTCTACTGGTCAATGCTTCTAGGCTGCATCTATTGGCTGGTAGTATGGTTCACTATGATGAAGCCTCGTGTAGAGCCATCGGGGTATGCCTCGCGGGTGGGGTCCGCCCTTCCACGTAAGCCCGCTCCCTGTAAACTGGCTTTTCCTAGTAATTGACTTAACAATGTTGCCAGGTGAAGACCGTCGGGCATGGTCCATTTCCACCTCACTTCCACTTGTAATATATATGAACACTTGCTAGGTCTGAGGTTCATGTAGAGTCTGAAACTCGAAGGCCTGTTGCCTTATCACATCCACCTTAGCCATGCCACTTACGCCCAATGCCTAGTTGGCCCGATGCTCACTCTTTAGGTTCCAAGAAATTTTCTCCGAGCTATTATCTACAGGATGACATGTCTTGGCCCCTCTCTACCCGGTAGCTTAGACTTGGGTTTCTAACAATTCTTCCGGGGTTGACAGCTTCTAGTAACAGATAATTATTCTATCTCCCTCTCATGTTTGCTAAAGGAATTTCTAGATCTCTATTATAGGTTCTAGAAAATAAAGACCCTTACACACGTTTATTGTTGGAATTCTCGTAAAAGCGCAAAATGGTTAAGTATGGACCTTTCTCTGTGTTAATCCCAACTATGGCACTATTCGAACTTCTTCTCTCTTGGAATTGACTCTATGCCTCCTCTAAGAAACTCTTCTCGCATATACACTTCTTCTGTAATCGAAGTGTTTGTGGCTCTCAAATTTTCCGTTTTTGTCTCATGATTGTAGCCTCCATACTTAGTGTTCCATTGCACTACAACCCTAATTCACTCTGCAATAGCTTCATGTATAAATTTTTGAAGGCAAAATATCATACATACTCCTTCATCCTATGTCGTGGAATAATTTCATTATGCCTTATTGAGCTTTCGATTGGCATATGGATTGGGATGGTCAATGGAAGGAAAGATACAAGCGGACCAACGCTAGGGGAAGAGAATAGGAGGAAACAAAGAAAACAAGAAACCAAAAATAGAGAGATATGTAAGGGGTGGAGCATAAACTACATATTACACTTGTTTTAGAGATGTCATATTCTTCTAAATCTTAAAGCAACCAAATTTTATTTGGTTATATTGCATGCACATAATCCATTCCCTTCTATGTTGCATGCACATCGACAAGGACATCCACCATGTTGTAGCACTTGCTAAGTGTGTATTGTAATTTTGTTTAATACACATGTAAGAATTTGATACAAGGTTAAAAGAAAGTTTTATGAAAAATAAAGTTTGGGAACAATGTCGTAGGTTTAAATCTTTATTAAGAAGTAAGTTTTTTAGAAATTAAAATTATACCAACCTAGATCCATTTAACTCCGGATTTATCATGCGTTGAGAGGGATCAAATCCATCGAGATGAAAACCTTCTTCTTGGAGCGTAAATTTTGAAGAAAGGTTTGCACCTTGAGGGTTTGATCCCTCTCAGTGCATGATAGATCTAGAGTTAGATGGATCTAGGCAGGTTGTAGTTGAGGGTAGTAATGTCACATTTTAAAATTATCATTATTATGTATATGTTTGAGATAAAATTCATACTTTGAAATTTACATTATGTTTTTCGTGCTTGACATGACCATATCATTCTCTTTTTTAATTTAGTCTATGTTGTTTGCCCTGAATGGTTTGTACGCCTATGTTTAGATGTTTTGAGTGGTTTGTGTGTGTCTATGTTTGGGTGTTTTGAGTGGTTTGTGTGTTTATGTGTTTGGCTTTAGATGGTAATGTTTCTGAATGTTACAATTGTTGTGTTATATTTCTATGTGTATGCAATTGTCTACTAGTAATTAGTTGGTGATGAAGAAGGGAGACAATATTATCAATAGTTTGCAGGAGGATTGATATTGTAAGTCTATTTCATTTAATTTTAGGTATCACAACTTTTGACAAATAATTAATTCTTAATAGTTTTCCTCCATGTATTACTAAATATATCTTGAAGAGTAGTTTTAATTTTAAATTTTCTCAGTACCTTAGTCTGTTGAGATGATAGATATTATTAATGATTTTAATGATGAAAATAATGAAATACAAATTTTGAATGCAAAGTGAGAATGTAATAGTGTTTAATGGTGGAAATTGTGAATAATAAGTGATCCAGGAGGATTGATCTAGGTGGATCTCTAAAAAGTACCAGTGGCATGGTAAAAAGGCTCAAAAATTAAGGTGGAAAAATCTAGATAAACTTATCTTCAAATCGAAGTGCTCGTCATCCTGATTCCAATGGTGTGAATGACACTCGAATACAAACTCATGTGAAAAAGTTAGAGCAAGTATAAGTTCAGGTTGGACTTGGTATGGCAGAAGAAGATGACATGGCAGAAATTTTAGCGAATGGGGAAGTATCAAGTGGCAGGCTGCCATTGGCCCCACATTTCACTGATCGCAAGAGTCAAATGTTCAAGAATCAACCCCCAATAGTCTCCGAGTTGCAATTGCAATATCACATATCGTGTGTCACAAATGGTAGACTGACAACGTTAAGAAATCGGCCCCGAGCAGGGAGAAGGTGCGATGCGATAATCGCAGATTGCACATCACAAAGGGAAGTGTTTACAGAATCTTCCACCGATAGGATCAGGTTGTGATTGCAATATCGCAATCGCATATCACACAATACAAAGTCTCATTATATATGTTACCCCCTGGCTTTGTTGATTGTGATGGATCCCAGATGCAATACAATCATGGGTTTCAGTTGATAGTTCCATCGGGTCTGCCTTTTATCGCACATCATACATCGCTAAGTACAGAGTCCCGATAATAGTACCACCCTTCGGATTCCTCCGATTGCGATTTGCGATGGGTTATGGACACCGAAAGACTAAGTCTGTCACTGTTAAAACCATCGCTTTAAGGATTAATGTGCAGTTAATGAGTTAAGCAGAAAATATCTTGTGTGAATTGTTTTCGGTAAATTCCTACATTAAGACTATAGAAAACACTGTGCGTTGTCTGTGGATAATCTCGATTGTTGAAATGACTTGCTATACTTGTTTGTTAAAACTGCCCAGATTGTTAAGGATCCTACCCACCAGCATATAAATTTGGCTATCCGCACAACGAGAGGGGGAGGGCAGCAGAGAACAGTAGATTTACGGAGCAGATCAGCGACAACTTTTCCTGGAAGGTGGCTGAAACCTTACCATAGAGATAAGAAGGTTTCGAGAGGATGCAAAATCTTCATTTCTTTGAATTGGGTGTTCGGATAGGCGATTCTCAACAATTTTTCACTAGGAAATCAGTGGTGTTGTCTGTTTCTAGAGCTAGTCTCTCCATTTGTCATATATCTTCTAGATCGGAGGTATAAGGGTGTTTATGCAAAATATGCTTGTACTTCTTCTCTTTTCATGCCATTTAATGAATGAAGGCCTCCCCATTATCGACTAGGGCCCGTAGATGTAGGCCAAATTGGATGAAATCCGTAATCAAATATTTGTGTCTTGATCTCATGCGTGATTATGTATTTTTTATCTTCTTTTAATATGCGCATGTTTCTATGGTTTTTAAGTGCTCTGTTACATGTAATTCTAATGCATCTATAAGAAAAAAATTCCGGATCAAGTGGAATCATAGTAGGTCTTATTTCATGTGAGTTACATGAGTATGCTAACTAGAAACAAGCTTCAAAGGATGTGCGCTATGAAGAGGAGACATGGCAGATGTTGAAGCACGTTGGGAAGAGAAGCAGTATTTTGCTGATAGGAAATTGCGTGTGTGAATGACCGAATGTGTAGCCATGGAGGATGATAAAGAAATGTATGAAGCCTTCCTGAGGATTTCCCAAATGGTGGACATCATGTATGGCATGTATGAGAAAAGAAGAGAGGAGGAGAAAGGAAGATACGAAAGCGATGATTCATCCACATCTTCTGATTCTTATCCATCTTATTCATCACCTTCCTTGTCTTCTCATCATTCAAATGAGGAGAATAATCAGAAACTTCAAGAAAAGGAAAGAAGAGATAAGGAGAAAGGAAGATCAAAGAGTGGTGTTTCATCCACATCTTTTGATGCTTATGCATCTTATTCAACAGTTCCCTCATCTTCTCATCCCTCGAATGAGGAGATTAACTAGAGGCTTCAAGAAGAGAATGTCGAATTAAAGAGGCTACTACGGGAATAGAAAGAGGAGAAACAGAGGTTGCTACACTAGCTGCAAGCTAAGGATGAGGCTTTGGAAAAGCTATAGCGTAACTCCCATGAGGTAAAGAGAAATTATTCAAATCCGTGTATTTTTCTTGATAATAATTTCACCAATTTTGAAGAACACACCACAAGTATTGGCTCCAAACTGTTAAAGAGAATGGGGTATGAGGGGAAAGGCCTCAACATTAATGGTTAGGGCATCATAAACCCCATCAAAGTAGAGGAATTACCCCGTCAGGCAGGACTTGGGTATGTTAGGAAGGAGGTTGGGGAATGCGCCAAAAAAGGCAACGAAACACCAACGACAGATGATGAGAAGCCCCCATCAATTCTTTCCAAACGGAAGTGGAGGTAAAAGATGTTGATTTCTCTTCAGTTTCTTCTTCGTATGATATAGTTTCTGTTGGAACTGTGGAAATACCCATTATAGGGACAAACATGAGACTTTTTACCGAGATGAGATACAAGGAAGAAGAAGGAATTGGTGTTAATAGCCAAGGCATAACTCAACCATTGGAGGTTGAGAAAAGACCTCAATTCGCAATGTTGGAGTGCACTGAAGAGCAGTGCTCAAAGATGTCATAAGCTTCCATGACATTGTTGAAACAATCGAGGAAAGAGGATGATGGGAATACATCACCATCAACCTATGGCAGTATGCATTGTAGAGAAAGAGCTGAGACAATCTCTTGTTCCCATGATCATACTAGAGACCAAAAAAGAAAGGTATAACAAGTCTCGGTGTTCCAATGTTCATTTTTATTACAACTGTATTGTTAATAATGAATGAAAATCATGTCATAGAAGAACTTACAGTTTTTGTGGATTGCATAACCATGTGCTTGCTGAGTGCTGGAGGAGAATAGCAGCACAAAAAAGGATGAGGTGTGAAAGACCCTCTCAACAGTAGGCAAAGAATATCTTGAGGAAGAAGGCTTATTGTAGTCATTGCGATAGAGGTGGTCGTTAAAGAGACACATGTTAGAGGCTCCATTCAGAGCAACATCGCAAGGACAAAGCATCCATGCATGAACCAGGTGAAAGAGTTGTTCGACCAATGAAGGCACCACAAGGGGACGACCCAGTCACTTTGATAAGTGAGAGATGGTTCTTCTAGGTGTGGTAAAATGTCATGGCCTTATTTTTTCAAATCATGTGTTACATTTTAAACTGTAAAAGTGATGATGCATTTTCCATCACTTGTGTAAAAAAAAATGATGTTTGGCCTTATTTTTTGTTTCATTTTACACTGTGAAAGTGATGATGTGTTTCCATCACTTGTTGAAGCAACAATAGTGTTTGGCCTTATTTTTGTAAATCATGTGTTGTAGTGGTGATGTGTTTTCCATCACTTTTTGAAGCAATAATGATGTTTGGCCTTGTATTGGTAGCTGGAGGATTTTTTCCATTTTTATGTAAACTTGACCACAAATTATGTGTTATAAACTCATGGAATGTATGGGATGCTTGGCTCATTTTCGGTCATATAGCTAAACATGTAATTTGCAAGATATTGTACTACAGGTTTGCAGGAGATGTAGGTGTGGGCTCATCGCTTATGACTCGAAGGATAAAGGTGAAGGAGAAGGAAGGATGACCTTTTAGGGAACTTGTGGTGAAGACAATGTACAGAGTAGTTTCAGATTATTTAATGCTGTTGGAGGACCAAAAGATTCTCTTAGTGGGGAGGATTGATCCACGTGGCTCTCTAAAAAGTACCAGCGGCATGGTAAAAAGGCTCAAAAATCAAGGTTGCAAAATCTGGATAAACTTAGCTTTAGATCGAAGTGCTCGTTATCCTGATTCCAACAATGCAAATGACACTTGAATCCGAGCTCATATGGAGACATTAGAGAAAGTCAAATTTCAGGTTTGACTTGGACAGATGGAAGAAGAAGATGACGTGGCAGAAATTTTAGCAAATGGGGAGCGCCAAGTGGCAGGCTGTCATTGGCCCTGCATTTCACAGATTGCAGGAGTCAGAGGTTCAAGAATCGGCCTACAGTAGTCCCCGAGTTGTGATTGTGATATCGCATATCGCATCTCACAAATGGTAGACTCACAACGTTTAGAAATAGACTTCGAGCAGGGAGAAGGTGTGATGCGCTAATCGCAGATTGCACATCGCAAAGGGAATTTTTTACAGAATCGGCACCTGGTAGGAACAGGTTTCGATTGTGATATCGCAATCACATATCGCATAGTGCAAAGTCCCATTATATATGTTACCCCCTGGCTCTGCCGATTGCGATGGATCCCGAGTGTGATAGTGTTATGGGTTTCAGTTGATAATTCTGCCGGGTTTGCCTTTTATTGCACATCACACACCGGAAAGTACAGAGACTCGATAATAGTACCACCCTTCGGATTCCGCCGATTGCGATTTACGATGGGTTATCGGCGCTGATAGACTAAGGTCGTCACTGTTAAAACCACTGGTTTAAGGATTAATGTGGTTAAGGAGTTAAGCGGAAAATAGCCTGTGTGAACTATTTTCTATAAATTCTTATGTTAAGACTACAGAAAACATCGCAGGCTATCCATGGAGAATCTCGATTGTTAAAATGACCTGCTATACTTATCATTTGTTAAAACTGCCCGGATTGTTAAGGATCCTACCCACCAACATATAAATTGGGCTATCTGCACAGCAAGAGGGGGATGGCATTAGAGAGCAGTATATTTACAGAGAAAAGAAGCAACACTTGCTCCTGGCAGGTGGCCGTAACCTTACCTCAGAGATTAGAAGGTTCTGAGAGGATGCAAAAGCTTCATTTCTCCGAATTGCGTGTTCATATAGGCGATTCTGCACGATGTTTCACTAGGAAGTCAGTGGTGCTATCTATTTCTAGATCTGGGCTCTCCATTTGTCATCTATCTTCCAGAGTGGAGGTATAATGGTGTTTATGTAAAATTTTCTTGTACTTCTTCTCTTTTCATGCCATTTAATGAATGAAGGCCTCCCCACTATCGAGTAGGACCCGGAGATGTAGTCCAAATTGGATGAACTTCGTAATCAAATCTCTGTGTCTTGATCTCATGCGTGATTATGTCTTTTTTTATCTTCGTTTTATATGTGTATGTTTCTATGGTTTTTAAGTGTTATGTTACATGTAATTTTGATGCATCTATAAGCAAAAAAATCCTGGATCAATAAGAATGTAGTCAATTAAATGTAGTCTTCCTTGTGATCAATATCAAGCTATGTTCTTATACTATTATTATTGTCAGTTCATCTAGTGCAAGCAATCAAATAGCATTAGGAATCAACATCTACACTGAAAGCAATGCATTTAATGCAAGCAATCAAATAGGATTAGAAATCACCATGTACACTGAAATCAATGCATATGTGAAAGAAATCTAATTCCCTCTCTCCCCCCTCCATACATATCTATATCTCTCTCCATATTTCCTTTTTTTGTCTTACTATCTCACCCCAAAACATATACACACTTTCTCCATCTCTCCCTTGTCATTCCCTCTCTCTCTCTCCATTTTTATCTCTTTGTATCTTTCTTCTTCCCCGCCTCTCTCCCATTCCAACTCCATCTAATTTTCCATCCCTCCCTATCCCTCTTTCTCCTCCCTCTCCCTCTCTCTCTCTCTTTTCCCTCCAACCCTGCCACTTTTTCCCTCCCTCTCTCCTTCTCTTTCTCCCCCTCCCTCTCCCCTCCATCTTTGTGTTCTTCTCTCTCTCTCTCTCTTACCATTCTCTCTATATCTCACTCCTACCCTTCTTTCTCTCTTTATTCCTCCTCTCCCATCTAATTTAGTTTACCTCCTTTAGTGCAAGAAATTAAATAGGATTAGAAATCACCATATACACTGAAATAAATGCATCTAGTGCAAGAAATGTTCTTACCTCTCTCTCCCTCCATCTATATCTATTTATCCCTCCATCTCTAATTTCTCTCTCTCTCTCACGCTGCCCCCAAAACATACATTCTCTCCCTCTCCATATCTATCTATATCTCCCTCTTCTTCCCTCTCTTCACCTTTCATCTATATCTCTATTTCCCTTTGTTTCTCTTTTTTCTTTCTATATCACCCCCAAAACATACACACTCTTTTTCCATATTTATCTATCTCTCCCTCTCTCTTCCTCTCCCTCTCTCTCTCTCCACCTTTCTCTCTTTGTGTCTTTCTTCTTACCTCCCTCTCTCTCCCTTCCTCTCTCCTTCTCTATCTCACGTCTTCGCTCTCTTCCTTCCTCTCTTCCTTTCTCTCCCACATCTCTCTCTCTCTCTCTCTCTCTCTCTCTCCAACTTTGTCACTATGTCCCTCCCTCCCTTCTTCTCTCCTCCTTTCTCTCCATCTCTCCTTATTTTCCTCTTTATTTCACCCCAAAATATACACACTCTATCTCCATCTTTCCCTTGTCACTCCCTCTCTCTCTCCTTTCAACTCCATCTCTCTATCCCTCCCTCTCTCTTCCTTTCTCTCAAATCTTCTCTCTCCCTTTCTCTCACTCCCTCTATATCTCTCCACCTATATCACTCTATGACTTTGTTCTTCCCTCCCACATATAACTAGAGTTTATATATATCATGGTATATTAATACATATTATAATATAAAAATTTAGCATTATATTAAATTTAATATTGTATTAATCCAAAGTTATGAAATTTAATAATATTAATATTATATATATTAATATTATATTAAATAATACAATATTAATATGGATATTAATCTTTCAATATTAATATTAGTTTTAATGATGTTTTTTACATGCATGTATCAAAATTTATAATAAAACTACATCAAATGAATATTTTCAAATATTACAACTTTGACGTGGAAATATTTATGTCTATAGAGATTTTATTATATCCACAGAATATGGTTTTCCTTTTAAAGATTTCATTTTACAAATAATTAATTAAAAGAAATATTAAAAGATTTTTGGAGCAAGCTTTTGGATATCTTCTATATATGTCTCTATGATATAAATATATATGTATTTGATATATTAATATATCTATATATATATATTTATATAGATTATTTTATATATAATAATTATAATAAATATTATAATATTTAGAAGATAGATTGATATATGTATTTATTTATCTTTTTAGTTTGATTGAAGAAATGATATTGACTTTAGTAAAGAATGAAGGTGTTTAAAATTTTACCTAATTTAGAATTTTAATTGGTAATTTTTTTTGTTGAAGGTAAATTTATGATCCATTCAAATTCAATGTATATGATAAAAGAACTATTAAATGCATGAGATCATTGTATTGTAGTTTTTTTTTATCTATATAGTTATTTTCATTTTTGTTTAGGTCAGATATTAATTTTTTCTATTTTTATTATTATTTATTGGATGGATGGACATAAACATTATTTAGATTTCAATTTTTTTTATTTTTGTGTTGGCCAACATTAGTTAAAATTTAACTTTGAGCACGGACATAGTTACACATTGGGGTCATACTGAGCTATAGAATGTGCCTCTCATTGCAATAATAGTTATATTATTTAATTAAATAATGTTAAAAGGAAAACAATGTGAGAGATTATGTGTCAAAATAATGGGATGTCAAATGACTAACATACAAATCAAATTCATTATTTTCATAATTATTATTAAGTTCATTATGGACACTCATGGATTATACAAATAATAGAATTTTGACAACCATTTATAAGTGACGAAGCCTACAAGCAAGCTATCGACAATGTACTGTAACTAGGCTTTCCCATATTCCAATAGAATCTTTAGGGATTTTGCAACCCTTACAACTCCCCTTTCGAAATGAAAATTGTTGATCTTCCAAGGCTGATGCATTAATTTTTGATACTTTGGAGACCTTTTATATAATTAGCCTTTCCCATATCTCAGGAGAACCCTCAAGGATTTTTTCAACCCTTATAACTCCCCTCTCAAAATGCAATTTATTGATTTTCCAAGGTTGATGCATTAGCTCTTGATACTCTAAAGAAATTTTTATTACAATGCCATTTTCCTTTAGATAAACAATCTTGGAAAAGCAAAGAAAGGTAGGAATAAAATAGTATTAGATAATCGATGTTTAATAAATGAGGAGATGTAGGAAGAAAATAACATAATTATAAATGAAGGAAGTGGAAGGCGGGAAGCTTTCAAGAGGTGTTGACAAACAAAATGTTTTAAGTTAATCTTGGAGGTTCATTGAGTGAAAGGGTCCAATTATACCTTTATCCATTAAATTGGAAAACAATCCTAATATGTCTTGGTTGTTGTTAGTTCTCCATGGTTTACCAATTATGCTAGGGTTGACTATTAGTTCTATACATGTTTAATACAATAAAGAAAGCAAGTGCAAAATGTAGCTAATTTATAATGAGTGTTTTCTATCTAAAGCAACCTAAACTTGACCAAAGGCACAAAAAATAGGATCAATTTGAAAGAAAAAATAGGAATGTATAGATAGCAAGGAGAATACTCCACCTCTAACATTGGCACCACACCTAAAGCATGCTCTAAATATTGAGGATAGCCTACATATCATTAAGAGAATACATGTTACATCAAAATATTAGACATAAATCCAAAGGAGAAATTGTGTATCCCCCTTGTAATGTGATTGTGCATAAATATTATGGATTATATGGCCAGGACCAATCCATGTAATATAAATGATGTACATATTAATAATAATAAAAATGCATCGTTGGATGCGTGATAGAAGGATGGAAAGAGTATGGGTGCTAGGATTACACGAGAGGGGAGTGAGAGGTGATAAGGGAGTTGGAGGGGTCAAATCCATGGATAATAATATTTTGTTTTTAACCAAAAACAATTACCATAATTAAGGAAAAGGAAAATCAACTTGGAAAATAATGCCAAGTAGTTGGGAAAAGAACTTTCTTGGTGTCAAGTGTTAAGTTGGACACATGCATACTTAATCTTTACCTTGTGTGTTAAGGGGCATTATTGGTCATTCTCATTCATTCATGATCAACCTTCCATTCCATCCTTTATAATCCGTATGGTTGATGATCCGAGATGACTCAACTCCCAGATTTAACCAAGATCTTTTACTTCCATGATGCAGTTAGAATTGCATTTTTATAAGATCATAAATGAAAATATATGCATTCTTAAGCAAATGGAAACATAATGACAATAACAAAATCATAGACATGAGACGTTGATCACGGAGTTCGTCCAGTGTGGACTATGTCTCCGAGCCTGGTGTCAAGATGGTGTTGGCAACTTCATTCCATGTTGGAAATGTGAAGATGTACATGGACTGTGTTTTCTATCATACAAGTATATGTTCCCTCTACATGAGTGGAAAAGTCTATCCACGAGACATTCTGATACATGAACTATCACTCACAACAGACCTCTTATCACATGATGATAATGAGTATCCATCCATCATGGTAACAAAGGGATCTCAACCAAAACACCCATGGTGACAATGAGTATCTTGCCATCATTGCAACAAAGGGATCTCATTATAAACATACATAACAATCCATGATGAATACATCTCACATGAAATAGATGCAAAGATTTTGCATCATACATCAAGAAGGAATCGAAACAACATAGTACATCTCACAAAAAATGGTAACATAAGTGCTTCATATACCTCAACTCTAATGTTGGTTGAAGAATATAATACTTAGCTGCTGGATCTGAATGCACCATCGCAATCGTGGCATCACATGGCATAAGATCGACTGTCCACACTTTGAAATCTGACACCATCACTCCAATATAGAAAATGGTTGAAAAATAGAATGGCTTAGCTACAAAAACTGAATGCATCACTGCATTTGTGTCATCGAGAGGTGTAAAATCGACTATTCTGAATTCTGACACCGGCAAAACCTGGGCCTGTAGGAATATTTTAGATTCCCTCTCGATTATCTAAAGATTCCCTCCTCTGGGTTGACTGGAAATCTGTAACTCAAATCAGAAAACTGATCTTGCCATTGAGATCCTTGCCAAATTCTAAGAAGAATGAGTATAAAGTTGGCTGCATTTTGGATCTGGGAAATTTCAGCCTCCAAGGAATCTGGAAGATTCCCTCAACATTCTCAAAGATTCTCCTCTGTTGGGAATCTAAAAATCTGTTGCTCAAAAGGTGAATCCAACCTCGCCATTGTGTTCCGTGCTAAAATCTGATAAAAATGTATGTAAACGTACATTCTGACAAAATGAAGTTTTACCTCCGATAAAATCTTAAAGATTCCTTAAAGAATTGCATGAGAATATTCCCTGGAATTTTCTAGGAATTTTCCTTGATTTCCGTGCCTAGGGCGGATCCCCTCTATGCTGCCACATGTCCATTCTGGTTCTGTTCCTCCATTCAGCTCTTTGTTCCCTGTTCTCCCCTCTGTGTGCAAATGAAATGAAGGGTTATATAAACATCGAGGGGCGAACTTTATAAAGCTGCCATTGGTGGCTTGTTGGTTAGGCGGAGTTCTGGAGGCAAGGAGGTTAGGAGATCAAATCTCGACCCCTCCAAAATTATACGTGTTATTATTTTTTTGTTGGGCATATGTATAACTGTTGGATTTATATATAAATATATGCGCATTGTCTTTTTACCATGCGGTTGGTTAGATTTAAATGTGGCAAAGTTTAATGTGGGGTTGTCGCATGCGCGGGGCTAGTGGACCCGCCGGTCGTGGGTTCAATTCCCACTGGTTTTGTTGCAATATATAACATATATATCGTGTATTCCATTCAGAGGTTGGAGGGTCCGACGGGGTCATGACTACCAACCCTTTTTTAATGTTTTTTAATATAAATGCAGTTGGGTGGTTGGAGGTCTGGCGAGGTCATGGCCGCTGGCCTAATTTTAATAAAAAAATTGTTTTTTTTAATACATATATATGGTTTGGTGGGGTGGCGGGGGTCATGGCCCACCACCTCAACATATTTTTTTTTAATTTTCATTTTTTTATAAAAAAAAAATTGGTTATTTTTAAATTTAATGAAAATAAGGGTCTTTGGGCATTTTAAAGAGGCAACAATTTCGCTCGCTCTTAGGAGCTAATTTTCCACATTGGTTGACATTGAATTTGTGGGGCACTTAAACCTGCCACACGACCGAACTTTTATCACAACTTTGACTGGCTCTATCTCCTCCATACGAGCTCGGATTTTATTGTCGTTCACATTGTTGGAATCAGGGCAACGAGCCCTTTGATTTGGTGCTGATTTGGGAGCAATCTGACCAATTTTAATTTTGGCCCTTTCTAAGTCCTCTTGGACTTCTACATGTGTCTGGAGCCACCTGGATCAATCCTCCCCATTGAGGAGATTTTGGTCATCCAAAAGCATTAGAAATAATCTGTGACTTCTTTGTACATTGTGTGCACCACAACTGTCTAATAAGTCACCTTTCCTTCTCCTTCACCTTTGTCCATTGGAGCCATAAGCGATGAGTCGACACTTGCACCCTCTACAAACCTGTAGTACATTGTTTTGCAAATTATATGCGTGATTTACATGACCAACTAATGACCCAAGCATCCCATACTTTCCACGAGTTTAGAACACACACTCGATGGTCAAGTTTACATCAACATGGAAAAACAACCCGAGCTATGAAAAAAGGCCAAAATATCATTGTTGCTTCAGCAAGTGATCGAAAACAAATCATTGCTGCAACACATGATTTACAAAAATAAGGACAAACACTATTTTTGTTTTGAGAAGTGATGGAAACACAACATCATTTTTGTTGGGTTAGAGGGGGGATGGAGCCCCCCCTTCATTGTGTCAACTACGCAGTGTGGGGTTAGAGGGGGGTGGTTAACCGCCCCCTATGGGATCCAGGGTAGCGCCCCGATGAATTTTTTTTTGGACCCTATATTAGGTGGGGTGAACCTACTTATGGTTTTGTGCATGGTTTTCACACATGGTTTGGGTGCGATGGTTTTTGGTCCATGGTATTGGATGCTTTGGAATATGTATTGTAACATTGAAAGGAAAATAATGAAAAATCAATATGATAGTCCCGGTTTTCGAATCCAGGGGAGAATCTCTGTGTATATTTGTTTTATGTGATATGCTCTCTCTATTGTTTATTTTCTATTTTTAGAATTTGTATGTAGGTAATTTTTGTATGGGGTTAAAACCTACAACTTTCAAATTTTAAAATGCAACAAAAAATAAGACCAGACATCATTGTTGCTTAACAGGTGATGGAAAACACATCATCACTTTTACATTTTAATTTGCAACAAATGATTCACAAAAACATGTCCATGACAAGCTAACATATCTAGAAACCATTTTTCACTTAGCGAAGTGAATGGGTCGCCGCCATGTGGCGCATTCGATGGTCGAACAACTGTTTCACTTGGTTCATGCACGAATGTTTTGTCCTTTCGATGTTGCTTTGGATGGAGCCCCCAACGTGTCGCTCTTTGATGACCACTTCTATTGCAATGACTACAATAAGTCTTCTTCCTCTAGATTTGCCTTACCTTCTTCTTTTCCTGTTGTTGAGAGGGTCTTTCACGCCTCATTCTTTTTCGTGCTGAAATTCTCTTCTAGCACTCATCAAACACATGGTTATGTAAACCAAAATACATACATGTTTTTCGATGCCATGATTTATGTCCATCATTAACAACATGATTGTAATCAAAATGAACATTCGAATATAAGACTTGTTATACATTTCCTTATTGTCTTGGTGTAATTATGGAGATGAGAGATTGCCTCAGCTCTTTCCCTACAATGGGCACTACCATGGGATGATGGTGATGTGTTCCCATCATTCTCTTTCCTGAATGATTTCAACAATATCTTCGAAGAATCTGACACCTTTAAGCATTCTCCTTCGGTGTATCCCAAGCCTACAAATTGAGGTCTTTACTCAACCTCCAGTGGTTGAGTTATGCCTTGGCTATTAACACCAAGTCCTTATTCCTCCTTGTACCTCATCCTCATGAGTCTCATGTTGGTCCCTGTAATTGGTATCTCCACATTTCCAACAGAAATTATACTATGTGAAGATGAAACTAAAGGGAAATCAATATCTTTTACCTACACTATCGATTTGGAAAGAATTGATGAGGGCTTCTCATCATCTGTTGTTAGTGGTTTTCTGGCTGTCTTGGCGCATTCCCCAACTTCCTTCCTGACAAAGCAACAAAATCATCATCAAGAAACATACATGAAGATGAAGAATTGCTTTTTACCTCACAGGGATCTCACTGTAGCTTTTCCAAGGTCTTGTCCTTAGCTTGCAGCTGGCGTAAAAACCTCTGTTTCTCCTCTTTCTCTTCCTATAGAAGCATCTTCAATTCAGTGTTATATACTTGAAGACTCTAGTTGTTGTGCTTCAGTTCTTCCAGGGCCTCTTCCGTGGCTCGCAACTGAAGCTGCAATCATTGCTTTTCTTCTATCTCTTCATGTAGAGATTCATATATTATTTCCATATTTTTGGACACTTTGAGCATGGTCTCGTACATCTCTTTGTCATCCTCCATCATTGCACGTTCCATTGTTCAGGCTCGCAATTCACATCCATGCAAAGGCCACTCTGATACCAAAAATTGATCCAAGTTGACTCAAATCCCAGATTTAACCAAGATCTTTTACTTCCGTGATGCAGTTAGAATTTCATTTTTATAAGAGAATAAATGAACATATATGCATGCTTAAGCAAATGGAAACATAATGAAAATCAACAAATCAAAGACATGAGACATTGATAATGGATTTCGTCCAGTGTGGACTACGTCTCTGGGACCGGTGTCAAGATGGTGTTGGTTGCTTCATTCAGTGATGGAAATGGTGAAGATGTACAGGGAATGTGTTTTATGTCATACAAGGATATGTGCCCTCTACATGAGTGGCAAAGTCTCTCCACGAGACATTCTGCTACAGGAAATGTCACTCACAACAGACCTCCTATCAGCATGAGATAAACTTACACATGGCAACAATGAGTATCTTGCCATGATGATAACAAAGGGATCTCAACCAAAACGCCTGTGGTGACAATGAGTATCCCGCCATCATGGCAACAAAGGGATCTCAATCAACACATACATAATAGTCCATGGTGAATACATCTCACATGAAATAGACACAAAGATTCTACATCATACATCAAGAAGGAATCGAAACATCATAGTACATCTCATAGCAAATGATCAAATAAGTACTTCATATACATCAACTTTGATGCTAGTTGATGAATATAATACTCAGCTGTTGGATTTGAATGCACCATCGAAATCGTGGCATTGCATGGCATAAGATTGATTGTCCACAATCTGAAATCTGACACTGTCACTCCAATCTGGAAAATGGCCGAAAAATAGAAGGCTCATCTGCAAAAAATGACTACACCACTGCATTTGTGTCATCGAGAGGTGTAAAATCGACTATCCATTCTCTGAATTCTAACACCAGAAAAATCTGGGCCTGTAGGAATTTTTAGATTCCCTTGCGATTCTCCAAATATTCGCTCCTCTAGGTTAACTGGAGATCTGGAAATAAAATTAGAAAACTAATCTCTCCATTGAGATCCTTGCGAAATTCTTAGAAGAATGAATATAAAGTTGGCTGCATTCTAGATCTGGGAAATTTCAGCCTCCAAGGAATTTGGAAGATTCCCTTAAGATTCTTAAAGATTCTCCTCTACTGGGAATATGCAAATCTGTTGCTCAAAAGGAGAATCTGACCTCGCCATTGTGTCCCCTGTGAAAATCTGAGAAAAATGACTGTAAACTTGATTACATTCTAACAAAATGAATTTTTACCTCCGAGGGAATCTTAAAGATTCCTCAAAGAATTTCCATGAGAATATTCCTTGGAATATTCTAGGAATATTTCTTGATTTCCATGCCTAGGGTGGACCCCCTCTATATTGCCACACCTTCGTTCTAGTTTCGTTCCTTCGTTCAACTCTCCGTTCCCTGTTCCACTCTCCGTGTGCAAATGAAATGAAGGGTTATATAAACGTTGGGTGGCTTGTTGGTTAGGTTAGCTGGCTTGTTGGTTAGGTGGAGCCCTAGAGGCAAGGAGGTCAAGGGATCAAATCTAGACCCCTCCAAAATTATAGGCGTAGTTATTTTATTGTTGGGCGTATCTATAACTGTCGGAGTTATATATAAATATATTGGTGATGTCCTTTTATTGTGTTGTTGGTTAGATTTAAATGTGGCAGAGTTTATTGTGGGGCCACTGCATGGGCAAGGTCGGCGGACCCTTTCGACGTGGGTTCAAATCCCAGTGGTTTCATTGCAATATATAGCATATATATCGTGTATTCCATTCGAAGGTTGGAGGGTCTGACAGGGTCATGGCCGCTGACCCTTTCTTAATGTTTTTTAATATAAATGTGGTTGGGTGGTTGGAGGTTTGGCGGGGTCATAGCCATTGGCCTATTTTTAATAAAAATATGTTTTTTTTTTAATACATATATATGGGTTGGGGGGATGGCGAGGTTCATGGCCCGCCACCTCAACATGTTTTTTTTTTTTTTAATTTTCGTTTTTTTATAAAAAAATGGTTATTTTTAAATTTAACGAAAATAAGGGTCATTGGGAATTTTAAAGAGGCAACAATTTCATGTGCTCTAGGGAGCTAAGTTCCCATGCCGGTTGACGGTGAATTTGTATGACACTTAAACCTGGTCCACAACCCAACTTTGGCCACAACTTTGACTGGCTCTATCTCCTCCGTACGAGCTCGGATTTGAGTGTCGTTCACACTGTCAGAATACCATGTTGGTTTGGGAGAAATCTGGCCACTTTGAATTTTGACCCTTTCTGAGTCCTCTTGGATTGCATGTGTCTGGATCCACCTGGGTCAGTTGTCCAAGTTGAGTGAGGAGGGAAATTACTATCCCAGAAGAATCCCTAATGTGCCAAAGCAGATATTTTTGTGGCAAGCATGCAATGAAGCCATAAAAGAGGGAGTTAACCTGAGCGCCTGTAGTTGTATATTAGGGGTATCCCCTCTTGGGTTGTTGGAGCTAAGGAGGAAATAGAGCTGGTGATTATAATATCCCACCTCTATAATCTACAGAATAAACAAAGTTTTCTTTGAGGACTAAGGATAACTTAAGAATCCCAAGAATTGCATCCAACAAATTAGTGGTGTATATGATAGGCAAGGATAGACATAGGGATATAGAGAATGCTCATAAGGCACAAAACTCTCAAGTCATAGTATCCATCCTCATTAGCACCTAGACTCATGGTTAATTGTGAGAATATTCCACAACCATGGATAACTTTGCAAGAATATGGAGCACAAGTTAACAATGTCATTCTATTCAACTTAAAAAGACAACATACAATGTCAAAAAGGGGCCCACTTGTAAGAATGCAAAGGTTTCCTTATAGAAACTCCCAATGAGCTTTAACCTTCTATTTACTCAAGTTTTGACCTCTGACTTCCAGGGCTTTTAGCCTTCTAAATTTATTGGAATACTTTACTTTGCATTTTTGTCCTCATTTAAAATAGAATAATTATTATAATAGTAAAATTACAACTTCTCCACCTAAATTTTATCTGATTGATTTGTCTTTTATGCTTTGTTGGCTTAAGGGGGCCTGACCCAGGTTCAGATTTTTTCATGCCAACCAAAAA
The DNA here is from genome assembly GCA_000404065.3 of Pinus taeda. Lineage (NCBI taxonomy): Eukaryota > Viridiplantae > Streptophyta > Pinopsida > Pinales > Pinaceae > Pinus > Pinus taeda. Next base: position 48,269 of record APFE031035704.1, on the reverse strand, counting down.
AACCTTAATTGTTGGCCCTTTTGGCAACAACCTACATAACGCAAGATGCAGTCTCACACGAAGTAGTATTAGGGGATGATAGAACTAGGTTTCCACATCCAAGGACATGTGATAAACAATTCTTAATCTCTGACAGTTTAGATCTGCCTTCACATAGATTGGTATCCTTCTAGGTCTCATCATTTAAATAAGTTAAAAAGGCTTCCAAACCTTCACGAAGGTCTATGACAAGTCTTTTCAGACCTTAAATAGACGATTTATCTATTTTCACGCATCAATAAACAAACGTAGAACTGAGTTCGCGCAACTCTATCCGATTCATCAGAAAACATAATATAAATAACTTTTTAACTTCGCGAAAGTAGATAAATAATCATATCATGCATCACTAAGATAGGTTCAGTGACTTCACACAATATTCATTCATTATTTCATAAAACCATATCATTAAGCGACAAAATATAACATAAACAGATTCGACAAAAATTCACAGTAATTCTTCAAAATCATCCTTTATTGATCTTCAATGTTTAGATGATAGACTCTTCTACCCTGCTTACTCAGCTGCAGGGGTCTACACACTCAGTTTCAGACTTACCAAGGCCTCCTGTGCACTTAGCTGCAGGAGTCTTCCCCTTCTCGCCTAAGTACAAGAAGTGGAGCCTTCCTGCCTTAGCACTTGCCCAAAACAACAAAAACCATTCACCGTTCACAATTCTTCATTCTAAGTTTTTTTCAAGACACGCTATGACTCAACTATTTATAACTTTCCTTCATACAATACCATGGTCCACGGACCATGGGAGAATCTTAAAACTGACCCAAACAAGGGGCTAAAACCCCTTTGATTCCTATCTATCTGTGCACTCTGCAGCCACATTTTCCTGACACTTTACATCTTTTACAAAAAATTATACAAAACTTGGGTTAACTAACCCCAAAAATGACCCTAGGGACCCTATCCCAACATGTCCCCAACACAAAGATCATGACTCACCCTCGAGTCACTTAGCTGACGCCTCGATCTTGCTGTGAAGACCATCCAACTCAACCTGCAACACTACAAATTCGACAAGGCTCTGCACCACTGCCTGTTGGACCTCTTTGACCAATTTATCTGTTGTTGGGCCCTCCATTGCTAGGCACATTGTCCTTTGTGTCTAATGTAGCACCTTTAGCTTTTCCTCAAGTGACAGAGTAAGTTGACAAACTTCCTCTAGCCACATCTATAATCTGGTCTTTAGTAGTGCCTCTTTCCACTACAAATCTTCCACCTGTGCTTGCAACTGCTTTCCCTCTTGTAACTTTGCAAGGCGTTGCACTGGTGCCAAAGTGTGCATAATTTCTTAGACCTGATCATACTTCTGCTATATTTTATGTACAATGATTTTCAGGTTTCGCAGATTCGGGTCCTCTTGCAGATTTTTACATAATTCCATTGTTGCATTGAACATCATTGTGCAGTCATTGACTGTGGCATCCAAGGTACTCATATTCTCCTTGATGGCTGTTGAGCAGTGCTCCCGTACCTCTGGCGGGGTCGTGGGCTGCAACTTCAACTGCAGCTCTGCTATCTTCATCTGGAAATCAAAGGTAACCTGACTAACTTCCTCCTTTGATGCACGTACTACAACAGCCAATTTGCGTACTTTGGTTGAGGCCTCTACATCCTCTGGTATGTTCAATTTAGGTACTGAGTTGCAGTCCTGCTTAATCGTTGTTTCCAGGCTTTGACGTCGTGTCTGAAACTCCTCCTTTTCCTTCAATGTCTGGATTTTCTCCGTGAACAACTGTTCATTGTTGACCTTGAAATCACTGAAGATGGTTAGGGCACACTGTTCTCTGATCCTCAACTCATCTGACACCCCCTGATGCAGTGCATGGAGGTTCTCGAGCGATAGTGCAGCCAGATTCAACCCCATGTCCTTCACTATATTGATCACAACACAATCCTCATTTGATTCTGTGTGAATGGACCCCTATGGAAATGGCATGAATTTGAGGTCCAGAGTTCGTTCTAGCTCCACCACTGTGCTACTTCCTTGTTTTAGGCTTGCTTGTACTCCGCTTGCTCGGTCAATACTCGCCTGGATCCTATTAGCCTGGATCTACAACTCGTGCAGATTCTTTTGGATGCTCCCCAACATCTGCGTATATTGTTGCTCAAACACCTACAACACTTCACTTGTTGTGTCTCTCACCTTGTCCCCGATCTTATCGAGATCACCTTCTGTCAGTACCATTGGGTCAAGAGGCATCTTCCTATCATACTTGTTCTTTTTGTGTTTTCCAACAATCTGCTCCTAACCACGTCACTTCAAGATGAAAGGAGTGCTCTTCTCCTAACCAACGCCACCTCCCTTCTTTGAGAACTCTTTCTCGTCAGTGTGCTGCGAAGCTGATTAGCTACCTTCTTCTGTATCCTATTTTTCCCTTCCAAACTGCTCTTTAGTAGCACGCTCCTTCTCCATCTGTTCTTTCTCTGCAGCTGCCTTAGCAACTTCCTTCTTCTTCTGCTCAGATAAGGTGCACATGGCCTTCTGAGTTGCATCCTTTCACTTCTGCACAATAGAGCTCTATGAGCCTTTGTTTGTTCCCACATCAAGCATCATGGGTTCGTGCCACTCTTTTGGTCAATACCCCACAATTTCTTGCACATCCATCTCGGATGCCAAATAAGGAAAGTGATGCCATGTGTGCTTTGGGTCCTTCAGCGCTCTGATGGACACATTGTGAAAATTGGCCTTGAACTCTGCGTAGGTTGACAACTGCATGAACAAGGTTGGGGACAACCTTGGGCTCTATCTAATCACCATATGAAAGTCCATCTCTACCAAAATCTAGAAAATTTTGGACTCGATCCTTGCCAAATCCTTTGTTGACCACAACGACGTGAACTACGTTGCCTCAGGTAAATCTTCCTTGTGTAGGGGGAACTGACTGTCCTCCGACAACCTCCAAGCGACTAGCACAATAGACAATGAAAACCATGCATAATGGAATGGCTTGATTTCTTCTTGGAACTCCTTACTTTCTTCGTGAGGAACTCCTTGCATAGATACTTCACCCAATTGTATTGGACGCCCTTCACGCACCACACTACAAGTGATACTACTGGCGCCAGAACTTCGTCTGTGCAACAATTCCTCATGATCTTTCCTGCAAGAATTTGGGCATCAAATTGAACTTCTAGATCTTGAATTGAGTGGATAGAGTATCAGCACGACGTTTTAACAAGGCCATACTCTTTCTTCATTTTATCAGCTAATTCTTTCTCCCCGGTTTCCCTCCAAACTCCTTGGAAGGGTCCGCTCCTTTGTAAGGTAACTTTTTTATCATATGGATCACCATGTCGGTTATTGGGATGGGCTCCCCAAGCCACAGACACCCATCATCCACCAATGCGAGGAGCTAGTGCACACACACCATGTTGATAGTTGAGCGATGATAGTGCGGTACTAAGAGCATGAACACTGCAGACCCACTCCATGGGCTCCAAATGCGTAACTCCCGTCTCCTCATAATATATCTTTGCCATATATTTATTGGTTTCTAAATGTGGGAACCTCTCATGGTCAGTGAGGTCCCAATCCTCCATTTTTAGTACTGGAATGTGTGCTAACCTAGGACCTTCAAATTCCACCTGTTTAAGCAACAAGGGAGTCAGCACCATGAACTTCCTGAAATCACGTTCTTTGGTAAAATTAGTCTTTCCCTTCCGTGGAGGGATATACTCAGGAAGCCTTGAGATAGGCTCGATCTATTCAACATCTACTTCTTGGACACCTTGCTATTCCTCCTCTTCTAAATCCACCACTTTCTCCAGTTGTTTGTCTTTTTTCTCCTTCTCCTGCACCTCCAAGTTCTTTCTCAGTGACATTCTCACTGACACCGGTTTCTTCTATTTCTCCTTTGCGGTTGATTACTATGGCCTTGACGACCTCAGCGTGGTAGGCATAGGAGTTGTAACTTCCATACTTGATGTCTCAGGCCCTGGCGTGTTGGAAATAGTGGCTTCAGAACTCACAGTTTCGGCGGGGTTGGTGGCAGTCATTTGCTAGGGAATGGCCTTCTTGTTCCATGCAGGTAAGCCAACAAATGATAGGCTTGCCATGAAATCCTCCCAGAGTTGACGACTCATAAACTTCAAACAGAAAATCACCCAGACAATTCTCCGAATGCAAAGTGTTCTTTGGCAGTTCAACATGCGAGATTTATAGGGTTTTTTAAAATTTGAATCTGACCGTTCCCCCTAAATTTTGATAATAATGCCTCTTTAGCAGTAGATCTTCAAAGACTTTTTCCATAAATAGTGCCTACCCACTCCTCTTAACTAATTTTTTGGCATCAAATCATGAATAGTAACCTCAACGACTACTTTTGGACCCATCTTCACGGCACTATCCTCCATGGCTTAGGTCATCCAACGCAGCTTCACCTCTCGCACCCCTGTCATCCGTCGCACATCATTTCTACCATGTTTTTCACCTCATCGGGTAGTGTAGTTTATAGTCCCACAATCCCTTACAACTGCCTGGATTACTGAGACTCTCCTGCTACTATATAGTCATCGTGCAAGGGCAAGATCCCCTATGTACAACTTCAACCTACTTTCGTTCACTTTTCCAGGGAATGGTTCCCCATTCAACTTTGCGAGCTTAATTGCACCACCATCCGTGATCTCCTTAATAACATATGGCCCCAACCAATTCATTTGAAATTTTCCTGGAAACTTTGTGAAATTGCTATCATATAACAACACAAAATCATCCACCTTGAACGTGCGCAACTTAATATGCCGATTATGCCATGCCTTCTCACATTCCTTTTGCACTTGCTAATGAAATCCTACAAGGAAATGGTCTTCTTCTAAGTCCATGATCTGCGTGAGCCATTCTTCCAAGGTCTCACGGTCTACCATCTCAGTCAAGGATGCAATCCTTAAATTGGGCACAATATGCTCCATCGACATGACTGCTTCAATTTCAAAGACCAACCTGAATGGAATTTGTCCTGTTAAATTCTTGTAGGTCATCCTATAAGCCCATAATACAGAAGGTACGTGCATGTCCCATTCATTCCTCTGTGCATTGAATACCTTTGTCAATGCATGCTACAAAATATTATTAAAATCTTCCACATTCCATTTGCCTGTGGGTGATAGGGTGTGCTCTTCTAATGATATACCTGAAATTATTTCAACATCGCACTAATTGTTTCATTAAAAAAATGCATACCCCTATCACTCATCAAAATCTTCGGGCATCCAAACCATGTTAAGACATATTCAAACAAAAATTTCGCAGTTGTGGCCATTCTACAATCCCTCACTGGATGCACTTCTGCCCATCTGGTTAAATATTCTGTTGCAGTAATAATATACTGCACGTCCGTCTTCTTTCCTCATGGTTATATGGGACCTATAAAATCAATGGCCCATTTCTCAAATACCTACAATGAAACTTGGGGATTTAAAGGAAATTCATCCATGTGCGAAGGCTTCCATGTACTCTAGCAAGCATCACATGCCTTAGAATCCTTGTGTAACATTGGCCACCATATCCCAATGCAAAAAATCTTTTGTGTGGTCTCTTTCCCTGCATAGTGGCCTCTTGCCACTCCTCCATGAGCTTCAGCTCGGATACTAGCGTGTTCAAATTCCAAAACATACCTATGCAATATCTCATTCGTTCCCATTTTATATAAATGACCCACAAATACTAAAAAATCTACAGCGCGAACTACTAACTCCTTCTTTTCTTGAGTTTAATAACCTTCTAGAGTTGTTATCATTGTTAAGAACTAAATAATATCAGCAAAAATGATTGTCCGTGAGACACACTGCAAAGCGCTGCGCGTCTGGTAGTCCTTCCTCCAAACTACTAGGTTCTTCACCTGTTTCAATCCATGAGAGATGTTCCAGGCCTGCATTCAGCCTTCCAGGCTTCACAATCACTTCAAAGTCATACTCCTGGAACAATAGCAACCATTGGCATATCTTCCCCACCAACACTGGCTTATTGACCAGGAAATTAAGCATGGAGTGATCAGTATACATCTTGAAGTGTCTGCCCAATAAATAATGTCTTAATTTCTATAGCACGTAGACTATCGCCAGCCCTTCACGCTTTGTGGTGGAGTAATTCTTCTCAGCTTTGGATAAATTTCTTCTCGCGGACACTATGGGGTGATCAGTGTCTCCCTCTCATGCCTGTGTTAATACTGCTCCTAATGTAATACATGAAGCATCAACATGCACATGAAATTCATTTTTCCAGTCCAGAAACACCAAAATATGTGCAATCACCATTCTTTCCTTTAAGACATCCAAGCTGTGATGAAAGTCTTCATCCCAGCAAAACTTCGCATCCTTCTTTAACAATTTTTCCATTGGCATGGTTATCTAGGCATACGCCTTGATAAACTTCCTGTAGTACCCAGTGTGTACCAATGTCGCATGCAGCTATTTCACATTCCTAGGGGGTTCCAAAATCACAATAACAGTGATCTTCGCAGGGTCCACCATCAATCCGTGCTTACTTACAATGTGGCCGAGAAAAATCCTAAAAGGCACATAGAATATACATTTCTTCAAGTTCAGTGCGATCTGATACCTTCGACATGTATCCATCATGAGGCGAAAACTCCCAACATGGTGCTTCACCAACCCAAACACGGTCCAATCATCAAAATATTCTTCCATAAATTTATGAATGAACTCTTTAAATGTCGCGATCATTACCTGGGAAAATATTGCAGGCGTGTTCTTCAATCCGAATGGCATAACTGTATATTGGAAGCAGCCCCACTCGGTCGTGAAGGTTTTTTTGCTTTGATCCTCTAGCACGATCTTTATTTGATGATAACTCGAAAATCCATCAATGAATGAATAAACTTCTTGTCCACCAACATTCTCTAATACTTCGTATGTAAACTGTAGAAATTCTCACTGTAGATTAATCTGACTATGCAATGTACTAAAGCAAAATACTTAATCTACTTCTGCTATCAAACTTGTTAAAGCTTAATCGATTTTGAGCAAGATCAAACATAACACATATAATAGAGAAGAAGAATCAATACACATGAAGCACAGAATAATACTCTGGGGAAAGCCTCAACTAAAAACCCCGCTATTTGTATTATCATACAAGTGGAAATATATTAGGATTACATAAAGCTTTAGCTCTCACAACTATCCAGGTCTCAGTACAATCCCTCACTGCTGCTCATAGACAAAATAGACAGCACATATGCCTTCTCCTCTATTGTCCAAGCCTCCTATTTCCTTGCGCTGTTCCTCTGGGATGATTCACCTTCAACCAAGTGGAACACTACTCTTACACACTGTAAAACTGTGCAATCCTCAAGGAATGAATTCCTTCTACATGCAATATATTTTCTCATAGGAAAATTCTTGCAACTAATTGTACACTATCCCTACCTTTAATATCAACTGGGTTTTTGTCTGAACTGACATGCATGAGTTATTTATGAGAGAATATGTAGTTATCTGGAGTACAGTTGCATGTATGCATGCATTAACTGACTGAACTCACAATCAGTTCCACAAATTGTTTGGAACTAATCTAACTGGACTTAACTCAGTAACTGAGCTAACTAATTAAACTCATCCTTATCTCCTTAATTAAGGGATAACTTCCTCAATCAAAGGGATAACTGTTGCATGACTTCAAAAAGACTTCATGTTTGAATTTCTCCAACTAATTAACTCAAGATGAATTAATTAATTATTTTTCAAATAGCTGGTGAGACTAAATTCGAATTTTAATTCTAAATTTTAATTCAAGGAAAAATTAAAATTGGTATATCCTGAAATGCTATCTTGAGCAATGCTATTTTTAGCATTTCTTGTTGCCATTTTTCAACATAAACGGTGTCAGAAACAGGTCATGCACACAGGTGTCATTCAGCTTCCTTAGATCTATGCATATGTGGATCTCGCCTTTATGTTTCTTTTCTTGGACCACCATTAGGCTTACCCAATCAGATTCTTCTATATGCTCAATAATGCTAGCTTCCAGCATCTTATCCAATTCTAGGCGCACCTTTTCCTTATACTTTCGATTCAATCGATAAGGTTGTTGCTTAATAGGCTTCACATCTGGTTTCAATGTAATCTTCATAACGCCTAAATCTTCGACAATCCCATTCAAATTTGAAAAATTCGTGGGAAATAAGTCCTGGTACTCGCGCAGCAGCTCAACTACCTTCTCAACCGTATCTTCGTCCAAATAATTTCCTATCTTCATGAACTTGGGCTCTTATTCGGACCCAATGTTTACTTGTCAAGTTTTTAGAGGCTCTGATATATCTAGGTTTGCTACCTTCGGTCCTTTGATGTCGCGTTGTCCTTCGGTCTCAGGGATGGTAATATTTTGTGGGTCATCCTCTTCTTCAGTAGTCACATGATAGCATTCCAACGCATGGCACAAATGTGTACTCCAATCTGGCTGAGTCCATTCTATTGGTTCCTTCGATGTCCTGAATATAGATGCTTTTATTTCTTGCAGTGCTTCATCAATACTCTCAAAGCCATCCTCAAAGGTGAAAGTTAATAGAAAACTTTCTCTTAAAACGTCCTATTCAGGAGTCCCATGGCAAAGCTCTGTGTCCAAATACAAGTTCATTGGGATCGTATCTAACGTATGACATAATATATGCACGCATTTTGGTTGTGGTTCTATTCCCCAGGCTTTAGTCCATCATGCTAAATGATCATGCAAATCATCCTTCCCACTATATTTTTTTGTCATTCTAGTATTAGCATAGCTGAACCTTTACTTCATCATTCGGCAGTATTCTCTCCATCCAGTAAATCTCTCCTTGTGTGTACCCCATCAATGGGTAGGCGTAGCACACAATGCCTGTAACCAATTCTCTTCCTGTACTTCTCTTTCAAATTTATCTAAAAAAAATTCCACATCAGTCAACCCATCATAATGTGGAAGGTTTCTTATCTCAGTCAAAACACACCTGAGCGACTTGGTCAACATGTTGCAGTGGAGTGTAGATACTTCATGCAACCTATTCTGCCAGTTTTCAAGCTCTTCATCTAAATCGGAGGTGCAAGAGCTATGCCTATCCCACACAATTCGTCCATCGGTTGTAGGATTGATCCAATCTCATCGCACGTTTTTATCTTGTATATCTGATCGAGATCATCATCGCTTTCTACATAGTCACAGACAAGTTCAGTTGATTACCCCACTCATATCAATAGCCTAGTCAATCCCTAACATCATAGGGTATATATTATTATCATCCACTATCTCAATGACCTCGAAGTTAGCCATTGCACTTGCACCCTCAATGTCCATTGTTACACCATATAAGCACCCCATTGGGATAATCTTTTGCTAATTTTCCATGTGCAATTGAATAGGAGACCACTGCACCGTAGGTCTCCCCATCCTCTCCCATGTTTTCTTAGGCAAGACATTCGCATCAGATCCCAGATCTAAGATTACTTGGTCCATTTCATATTCACCTATCTACACGGTTAGCCTCATCACACGCCCTGTTCATGCCTTATGCTTATCAATCATCCTAACTGTGTGTTGTTCAATAGGAATATTTTCCTTATTGGCGCACTTGTCTATTAAGTCTTGCAATCCCTGGACAATTTTCTAATCACGCAACAACTTCATACAAGTTTTCAGAAAGGTAGCTAGCATTGAAAGATTTACTTGTGATGCATTAGTCTCCAACATTTTCTCCTGAATTCCTGTGGTCGAGGCCTCAACGAAGTTCTTCTTTTCTTCCAAGAAAGTTTCTTTAGCGTGATTTAGATCAAACTTGACTTCCTTCTCAGTAGCCTTGCGTACCCATTCGTCTTCCTCAGGATTCTTACCTTTATATGCGCTAGTCCTCATACCACTTCTCAACACAATATTGACACTATGATCCTCTTCGTGGGGCTCAACCCTCATCATCTGAATGTTCTACGTAGGCTGTTGGGGCTATGCCTTCTTCTCTTGTATATTTTACATAAGGAACAGATACAATTCTATGACATGGTAAAACTATTGACAATTCTGACATGAGGGATGCATGGGGTTCGTACAATCGTGTGCAAAGTGCCTTGCTTCGCTAGAGTTATAGCAGATTACCTACCCCCGGCCTCAACCTGGTCTAGCACCTCTTCCATGTCCTCAGCCTTGGAATCCTCTACATGCTACTCTTGCGCCTTGATCCTGAGCTTGGTTCTCTTCCTGCATTCTCTAGGTAGGGGTTCTATCCATCATCATCTCATAACTCCTACAATGGTGTTCATCATGCCCTAATGACTTATAGAAACTGAAAAATAACTGTTGAGGGGTCTATACAAAATTATGCAATAGATGGCAGTTATTAGTAGCATGATGTCTTGTGACTTGACAAATAGCGCACCACAGTGAAACTCCCATGCTCATCGCAAAATTATTCTCTGGTTGCTGGGCCATAGGCCCTCCCTCGATAATAGAATTTTAAAAGACTAGACAATGGTCCTTATCATGTCTGTGGCTCTTACATTTCAGACACTAGATCTTAGTGCACACCTCTGGCTGAGCTTCCCTTCCTTTCTTCAAGCTCTACAACTCTAAGTGCAAGCTTTCCAACTGCGAATGAATCTGTTGCACACCAAGGTTCATATCCTAAATAGGCGATGCATGCAACCTCATCGCAGTCTCCAAGGCTTCTACTTGCGTTGTTATTTTCTTCTATGACAAGGGTATTCTTAAATGCGGCAAGAGCGATGCTATAAAACAATCACGATGCTGGGTATCTAAGATGTACATATTAGCCTACTTGATCTAGCATTTCAACCTCTGATCAAAGTCCCACAGTGTCTCATTGATTTTCTGTAAGATTTCCTTAAATTCAATTATAGATTGCGCCTCTGACTTAGGCTTACTAAACTCCTTGTTCAAAGCTATTTGGGTGTCTGCCAACGACACACTGGGGTTATCAGTGAAATACTTGATATACTATGTTAATGTGTGGTCCTGTAAGGCTGTAGTCAACTGCGCTTTCTTAATATTTTCATTAGTAATATATTGTGTTGTCCACACAGCTCCTACAACAAACCAAAATTGTTTTGGATCTTCATTCCATGTTCCCTTAAAAATCGGCATCTTTATCATGTTTGCCATGTTGATTGGTGGGGATGGAGGTGGAGGAATAGGTGAGGGTGTATGAGGTGGAGGTGAAGGTGGAGGTGGAGTGGATGGATGAGATATCCTCGGAATACCCTGAGTTATTAACTGAACTGCACTTTGCGGCGTAGTTAGCACCATCCCTTTGTTGTCGCTTGAAGGGGGTTCAATGAGTGGACTATATTTTGGGCTAGATCCTCTGTTTCTTCTAAATAATCTCCCACTTTGTGTAGCCCCAAACATTGAGGTAACTGCATAACCCTATTTTCACATGAAAGAATTTTAATATAGGTCTTTAGTGAGTTCAAATACTTACCTTGCGGTCCTTTAAATATCATTCACTCTACTTCGCTATAGCTGATATTCCTATCGATCACGAAATAAGTCACAAAACTGCCCAAATTGCGATCAACCCAGTGATCCACATCACCTGTGATGCTTCCAGACATCACACTAGTTTAGGAGTCCACACTATAAGGCCTTCGAGCCTCCATGTCCCTTGATTATCAGCTAACTTAGACAACCACTCGTATAGCTCTTCAGGCAAGAAACGAAAGAATGCGTCGATCTCGTCCATGGATAAAAATATCTACAACCACTGCTCCTTGGATAATTTAGGGCTCTTGTTCACCCAAGCCACGAACATGTGCGATTTCTAATCAATCAACTTATCAAGATCTTTCTTCATAGGAAACCATTTGTCACACATCGCTTAGATAGATCCTGGTGCCGACAACGAAACCTTTTGTCAGCTTAAGGGGGCTTGACCCAGGTTCAAAGTTGTTCACACCAACCAAAAAAACCCTAACTCTTAGCCCTTTTGGCAACAACCTACATAGTGCAGGCGACAGTCTCACTCGAAGCAGTATTGGGGGATGCTAGAACCAAGTTTCCGCATCCAGGGATGTGATAAATGGTTCTTAAGCTCTGATAGTTCAGATTTTCCTTCGCACAGATCGGTATCCTTTTAGGGCTCGTCATTGTAACTAAGTTAAAAAGGATTCCAAACCTTCAAGAACATCTACGACCAGTCTTTGTGGACCTTAAATAGATGATTTATCTATTTTCGTGCATCAATAAACAACCCTAGATCTGAGTTCGCGCAGTTCTATCCAATTCATCAAAAAACATAACAGAAATAACTTTTAACTTCACAAAAGTAGATAACTACTCATATCATGCATCACTAAGATAGGTTTAGTGATTTTGCACAGTATTCATTCATTATTTCATAAAACCGTATCATTAAGTGATAGAATATAATGTAAACATTTTTGATAGAAATGCATAATAATTCTCCAAAATCAGACTTTATTGATCTTCAATGTTCAGATTACAGACTCTTCTACCCTGTGCACTCAGCTACAGGGGTCCACGCACTTAGCTGCGAACTTACCAAGGCCTCCTGCGCACTCAGCTGTAGGAACCTTCCCCTTCTTGCCTAAGTACAGGAAGCAAAGCCTTCCTACCTTAGCACTTGCCCAAAACAACAAAAACCATTCACCGTTCACAATTCTTCATTTTAAGTCTTTTTTCAAGACCCACTATGACTTAACTATTTATAACTTTCCTTCATAAATACCATGGTCCGCATACCATGGGAGAATATTAAAACTGACCCAAACAAGGGGCTAAGACCCCTTTGAATCCTATCTATCTCTGCACTCCATAACCACATTTCGTGGAGACTTTATATCTTTACAAAAATTTATGCAAAACTTGGGTTAACTAACCCCAAAATTGACCCTAGGGACCCTATCCCAACATGCTTCCAAATCATAATTGAGAGCTTGAGCATATAGAATTTCTCTCTCATGTTTTTTTCAAAATTGGCCATATCCAATTCTTGGGAGTTAATCTTTGATGGAGATGGTATGGTCTATCACTACCCTTATTGAATTATTCTTGTTTGAGTTGAATGTATTTGAAACAATAATAACAATATAAAATACAAAACCTTGGAAATGGAAACTTGAAAGATTTTCAATCCATGGTACTTTTGATGTTTTCTTATCGAAATCTACAATGCAACATCAAATAACTTCCATATATCCATTAGAGGATATTTGTAAAGTTTTATAAAATTATATAAGCAATTAATCACTTCAATCTCTACACATAAGAAATAAATGAATAAACTTAAAAAGTTGAAAGTATGTGAAAGTATGATTGGTTGATTAAGTGTGAAAAAAAAATGTTAATACATATAATGAAGAATGGGACAAAAATTATTCAAACCATAAGGTTCATGGAAGTCTTAAACTAACAAGGGATCCTTCATTAGAAAACAAAAATGATATGATCATTCTGAGAAAATAGTTTTTGAATCATACAATTTGTACTTGAAATGTGAATAAATTGTAAGCATGTCATTGATTTTTTACTGCATGTTCATAACAAAGCATGACTTCCATCTTTGCAAACTTTGGCTTTGAGTTGAAGCCATGTCAAACATTGAAAAAAGAGATTTTCATTGCATAAAATTTTGTAAATTTATTCCTTCCCTCTCAACATCGAATGAGTTTGTGAGTTCAAACTCAAATTACTAAATCTTTCATGTTGTTGTTTTTCCTTTAAATTGTTCATGTCTATAAATTTAATTTAAATCTTCAATAGTATTTACAAATCATTTATTTCATGTTAGTGTTGGTTTTTTCAACATTTTATTTGGATGAGCTAGTCATAATGAATTGTAAGTTTATATAGAGATTTGTATTTATGGTCTCCTCCATTATTATACACTAAATGTTTTCTATGTACTTTTACCATTGTGATTCTATATAATTTTACAAATGTGATCTAATACCATGAGTAATTAATACTTTTATATGGTATTAGAGCGAGCATTTATTTTCTAATTTAATCTTTTTTAATGGGGGCTTGCAATTACCCCGGATGCAGGTGGTAACTTGCCACATGGGCACGGGCCACATGGCCTGCATGTGCCGCCCCGTGGTAGCATTTAAGGCATAAGACCACCGTCAATCGAATGTTCAAGCGGGAGCCGAAGCTGGAGCGTTCAATGCGGAGGGCTGTGGATTTATGGCGGAGCAGGGTGCAGTTATGGAGCTCACACACCGAGAATTTGTAGAGGGTATTCATGGAGCAGGTCAACAATCGACGAGCCATCGTGAGGTTGAGCGGGACGAGCTCCAGCTGCTGGGGCTCTCCGAAATTGTGCAGGTACAGAAGAGAGCGAGCAGGCTTCGACCTGCCCATCTGGTTCTCCGTGGCTCGTATCTGGTTCTTTGTGGCTCTCACCTGGGCACTGAGCTTTCTGAAGCTTCCACATTTGGGAGGAAGTGGTGGCGAGTTCAGAAGGGTGACTGCGAGCGAAACACAGTGCAAAATTCTGAAGAATTCGGGAAAGGGCTCATGGCACGACTTCGGGAGCGGCAACCCTGCCGCAGAGGCTCTGGCAGAGGCTCTAGGAGAGGCTCAGCGTCACGCTCTCCAGCAGCAAATGAACATCATCATTGCTGCTGTTGTTACTGTCACAGGAGAGCGAGAGCTCAACCCCTCCAAGCTGGGAAATTCACGGAGGTGGGAAGCTCCAGCGAGGGAGAGCCGGCCCTTCCGGCGTTTGGTTCGGTCGTTTTCACCCTGGGCCGCTCCAGAGGCAACGAGGGCATCAACGCACATATTTCCGTCCTCTTCACTGCAGTTCCTGAGAACGATGGCGGTGATGCGCCTCCTGGAGAGGGGGAGCCACCCTCCGGTAGCATTAGTTTGGAAGGCTCTGATCAGCAACCGGCAACTGCGCATGGTGAGGAAACTCTGGATACCCCCGTCCCACCTCCGGAGCGGAAGATTCAAGATGAAGTAGCGGCCATATGGGCTGCAATGTGGGAGGGAGTCCCGGAAGGAATGGGCTGGCACACCATTGAGGAGGAAACCAGCCCTGAGGAAGGAGAACTCGGCGGAGCTGGTCAAGGTGGCGGTGCTGGTCAGGGTGGCGGTGATGGTCCGGGTGGCGGTGCTGGTCAGAGTAGCGATGCTGGTCAGGGTGGCAGTGCTGGTAAGGGTGGCGATGCTGGTCAGGGTAGCGATGCTGGTCCAGATGGTGATGCGGGTTCGGGAGGCGGTGCTGGTCAGAGTGGCGATGCTGGTCAAGGCAGCGATGCTGGCCAAGATGGCGGTGCTGATCTCGGAGGCAACAGTCACGGCTCGGCGGGCTAGGACGGAACTCCTGGCGCACACTCCAGCTCCCACCTTCTTCTCTCTGCTCGAGTCTAAGTCTAAGGTCTCTCTGTTTTCTCACATGCATTTTTCGTTCCGGTCTTATCTAGGTCAGTCTGTTTGTCCAGTTTGTTCAGTTTCTGTTGTCTGGATGCCCCTGCGTGGGCGGTCAAGTTAGGTAGTTTGTCAAGCGGGTTAGGCTTAAGCCTCTGCCTCTTTTTTGAGAAAGCAAGACAATTTTGTCGGTGCTATCCCTTCGAGGGAGCTTTTGTGACAAAATCAGGATGCCCAAGTTGCCAATACGGGCCATGGAAGTCGTGTTCTACTGCATGTAATTTTCTGTAAATATTTATAATAGAATAGCTAGTTTTAACGAGAAAAAAAAAATGGGGGCTTGCAATTTATTTTTTTATATATGAGATCTCAGATGAAGATCTGTTTAGTGATTTCAATCTGGTTCAAGCACATAATTATTTTCTATTATTGATCTCATGGTTAAATGGTGAGCATGGGGAAGAGCTCTTCAATATTGCGTCAAGCATGAATATAATCTATCAAAATCACTATTAGGCTAGTTAACAATGATCTAATTGGAGATCTAAGAATTGGCTCTTTGAGAAGCTAAAGTATTTCCTAACCAAAATATAGTTTTTCTCTAATTAATTAGTTTGGGATTTGAATTGGTAGCCCGAGTGGCGTGGCTTGTGGAAAATTCTTTGCCTCTTAGAGTGACCTTCCGAACTCCAGAGAAAAATATTAATGTTTATCACCGGGGAGTGAAAACAACATTAGTGTCCTCACTGTGTGAAGAAATTCGACTGCTACATTTGGCAGGAGAGCATGATAGTGACGAGTAACATTTCGAATTCAGCTTTGGCTATGGATTAAGAGTACGTGATAGGCGTTATATTGGGCTATTGAGGAATTTCATTTCTATTGCATAAGTTTATTTTTTTCATAAAGGCTTTTTTTTCTTAATTGAGTGATATTTCAAAAATTAATTATTTGGAATTAAGTATCATTGTGAAAAAAACTTAGTGGCCTTTTGAAATGTTGAGAAATGGAAACAATAAATTCTAGTTTAATTTTTCCTTAAATTAAACGATGAATTAAAATAGAATTGTATTCTCATAGCAGCTTGCAAATAGTTAATTAAGTTTAATTAACTTAATTATCTTAGGAATTTCGAGTTGGAAGTATTTTTGTAGTCATGTATATGTTCTCCCTAAGTTTTAGGGGTCTAGTATGAGTTTAAATTGAGTTGGAAATTAGATCACTCAGTTTACTAAGTTAAGTTCATCTAAATTAGTTCTACATTGTTTTTGGAACTACGAGATGACTAACAGTAAGTTGGTTCACTAATGCATTCACTAGTGCTACTCCAATTAACTAAATATTCCCGCATGAGAAACTCATGCATGTTAGTTCAAGGAAAGACCTAGTTGAGACTAGAGTATAGGGACAGTGTACTCTCAGTGGTATTATTTACTGTAGTGTAAATATCATGCATGCATTAGATATTGATACTATGTTTGGATTGTGTAGTTTTGGAAGCATGAATTCCCTTTAAATACAGGATATTCATCCTAGGAATTACGCAAGAGATTAGGGGCTTGGATGGTTGCTGAATAAGCTAAGGATTTGGCTTGAGCTAGCTGTGAGCTAAGAGAGTTGAGCATACCTGTGCAGAATTGTTCTAGTGAGAACAATATTTCTATCTTCAGTCATATTTCTGATTAATGAAATACATATAGTGGGATTTTGAGTAGTGGCTTTCCCAGGATACATCTTGTGTTATGTGCCATTGATTTATCTTCTTCATGTTCATATTATTTTCATCGATCTATTGGCTTCTGCTGGATGAAAGTAGAAGTAGATTCTTGTCCTGTGCTTTAGTACATTGCATGAGTTTGTGAATATACAAGATTTTCTACATGGTATCAAAGTTGAGAACAATATACTAGAGGATATTTCAAAGTTTTGAGTTTTGGGTTACAGGTGAAATTCGAATTTTCAATACATACTTCAAGATCGACAAATGGCGTTCTATGATTTGCGGATTGAGTATGCCTTGGAAGACAAATCAAATTTTATAGCCCGGAGGGATAGAATGGAGGCTGTGCTAGAGGATAATGGCTTGAATGAATTTTTTGATCGAGAAATTCCTAAGCCAATAGCATCGGATGCACAAAATTTGGCCGAATGGAAGAAGTGTGTGGCGAAGGTGAGGTGGATAATCCTTGAGGGAGTTCGAGACCACATTGTCTCGAGTCTTCATGGAAAGGAAACTCTATATGATATGTTGAAAGCATTGACAGACTTGTATAATAACAATAGTGACCAAAATAAATTAGCACTGAAGGACAAAATTTGAAAAATCAAAATGGAGAAAGGTGAGACTATTACAAAATACTTGACCATGTTCACTCAATGTTGTGATGAACTTGGAAGTGTTAGAAACATGGTTGCCAAGGATGATATGGTGAGAATTTCTCTTCTAGGACTCCCAAATAGTTGGCATAGTTATCATGACTCTATCAATGGTCGGGAGAAGCTGCCGGATTGGGAACAACTGTGGTCGGATTTGATGCAGGAGGAGATCAGGAGGAACACCAAGGATGAATCTTCATGAAAGATTGATGATGAAAAGAACTAGGCCTTAGAAATTAAGGAAAAGAAGTGGAAAGGGAAAGATTCCCATTCCAAATCAAATTCTTATCATGGAGGTAAGAATAAAGTCATGACGAAAGTTAAGTGCTTTCATTGTCATGAGCTGAGCCATTTTGCATAGTTCTGGCAGCCAGTCACCCATCCTACCAGTAAAATTTGCGCAATCTTGTTCATCAATGTCCCAGGTATGTGTTGTGTCCTTGGATTTTCTTTGTTTCCATTTACATATTTCTTGCCATGCATGTTGCTTGTTTCCAGATATTTCAGGTGTTCTTCTATCTCAAAGGCTTCCAAGAGAAGAGGATCACAGGACACTAACGAAGTTGCAAATGGAGTAGCATTTGAGCAGGTGTCCTCTAGTCTACCAATCTATGAAGATACAAAGTTGTATCTAGACAAGGACATAAAATTGAAGTGGCAAGAGGTTAATGAAACATTCACAGGAACTTTTGGGGAAGACCTCGAAGACCATCAGGTGTACGTGAATATTCACAAGTCCGGCTTTTACCGGATTTCATGCAGATACCTCGCGTTCCCATGCGCGGACATGATTCACTGGATCGTCTCTCACACTGACCCTGAGACGATGACCTTGAGCAGTTTCAGTGGGAAGAAGCTTGCAACCTTCTGGGCATGAGATTATGATGAGATGTATCATATGTTAGAGCCTGTGGCTATCATGAGTCCTCCGTTTAGCTTTCCTAGCAACAGAGGTAACTCTAGAGAAATTTTGAAGGATTGGGTAAAGGAGCCAACTCGTTTTAGGATGACACCCAACTAGATCGACAAGACAAAGATATTGATGAACGCGTACCAATAGTTGGTCATATTCTCATGTCGGCTGAGTGGCCAAGCAAGCACTGAAACCTTTCCTCAGAGTTGGGTGATCGCATTGGACCAATTGGCTAGAGAAGGAAGACCATGCAACTGGTCTGACATACTAGCTCATCAGCTGAAGGAACACGTCACGAAGGCTCAACAGTCATTCGAGGGTATGCATGTAGAGATTTACATGTCCGCCTACATCCTAGATGCAGTCTGTGCATGACATGAGTTCCCGGGCTTGAAGTGGGCATGGTCACCGGCAGAGACTGTTGTGAACACATATTTGAAGTTGTTGTCCGAATGCAGTTGCAGGGGAGTAATCATACGACTATCCGACCATTTTTTCAGCCCAGTATACAAGATGATATTCGAACAGGATCCACCTTGCATGTCAAAGGAAGAAATGGAGGCATTGTTAGGCATTACAGATTGGTATGCCTCACCGTCTGGCACTTTCATCTGAATGTTCAGTGTAGATAAGCCTCTGCATGTTCTGCTAAAGTTTTCCTTGGACGTACTTGTCATGCAAGAAGTAGCATATCACATCTCAGTAGGATTGACATCTAGACTGCAATGGAATAAGAAGGCACCTTAGGCCACTCTTACATTACGGATTGGGTTATATGAGATCTGGAGTATCAAGCAAGCAGATGTCGAAGTAGAACAGATGAAGAAGTACCCATTTGACCTCCGAAGCTTCAACCCGTATGACCCACATTGCATTGTGAAGGATCACAGCCTAAGAGTTTAGTTCAACTAGATCCATGGGGCATTTCATTGGGCCGAGGAAGACTCATGGAAGTATTGCTACAATTCCTCTAGACCCAATGAACAGGTCGGATTTGTCGTAAAGTGGTTAGCAAAGCAGCATGAAGCAACATCACGGAGAGCACCAACAGTAGCAGTAGTAGCAGTAGAGCCAAGCATACCTGTGGGTGACAAAGGGAAGAGGAAGATTGTTGATCGCATGGAGGAGGAGCAAAGCAACAATTTTTGAGCAGATCCACTTGTAGAACAAGTAACTATGTCTATTTCGGCAAAGAGGCAGTAGTGCGACAAGCACATTGCACAAAGGAAGAGGGAAAAGAAGAGGATGGAAGAAGCAGAGAAGGAGTTGCATGAGCTGAGGGAGCAACTCCGAAAAGAACAAGAGTTGCGCAAAAAGGAGAAGGAAGCGCAATAGAAGCAGATATAGAAGGGGAAGCATCATGTGCAGATAGACGAAGTAGCACCCGTACAAGTAGTTGATTCATATGAACAGCTGGCATCAAGCGAACATGATGAACCATCACAGGGGCAAATATTTTCTCATGAGATAGAACAGGCACTTGAACTGTTGGATGCAGACATGGAGTAGCAGGAGTTGGAACAGGACACCGACCTCATGCCACACCATAAAGTGGTCGACTCACCCACTTCAATGCATCCAGGTGATGATCAAGTCTCGAATGACCAAGGAGGCACTGAGATCCTAGGTGGTCAGCCAGAAGTAGAGGTGCACAACATATCCTTTGATGAATCTCATCACAAATTTGTGTAGTCTCACAGAGTACCAACTCTGGAGGACCAAACATCTCCTGCGCAAGTTGAAGAACAAGTGATTGTGGCTGATGTACACACAGATCTAGCTACTTTGGCCAATGCAACTAGAGTATACGTCGAAGCCACTAGCTCAAGTGTTCGTTTCCTCATAGCTAAGAATGAGCGAATGGAAAAGAAACTACAGGTGGCCAAGCAAGGAGGAGACTTGGTGACAATGTCTACCCGAGATGAACTGAAGAAGGAAATACTAGATGAAGTATTGTCCCTCGACACAGTTATGCGAGCATTGTACTCCAAGTTTGGTACTGTTCACCAAGTAGTCATCCATCTCCATGGATGGCAGCAACGATGTGTGAGAAGAGCACACATCTTGAAGAACATACATGCTGTTGTTGATAACATGCAAGGGATCCCCACTTCACTTTCCAAAGATGATGAAGGTCAATGTGGTTGAGCTGCAAGCACATATCCGGAGTCAGATCCAGAACTATGAAGACCTTCCATAGCTCATCACTAGCATATAGGCTTCCCATGCATGAGTATTCAAGAGCATGGATGTTATAGTGAATACTCATGTGATCCCATCACTTGGGACTCTCACCAAGGCGAAGACGAAGAAGAAGGCCCGACAGGAGCTTGACTCATACTTCGACGAGTTGATGTGCACTGCCACTAGCCTAGACTTGCCTATCAGTGCAGACATCATGTGCAAGTACGTTGCTGGTCCGGCCACATTGAAGACAATGATGTGCATTATCTCAGAAGAGTTGGGCAGAGGAGCCTGAGAAGTGTACCCAGATGCTATGGAGGCAAGGTTGAAGTTTCAAACAGATGTCATGATAGAACACACGGACACTATCAAGGACTACCAATCTTGGCAACAATATGTTACTATTGATCGGCATGAGGATGTCAAGCAGTTGGACTTCTATAGTGGTCTAAGTCAGAATGATGTCTATTTTGGCTTGTTCAAGCCATTGTTCACATGGGTACATGTGCATTGTAATGTTGAGTCATGTCAAGTGTAAGTCAAGTCTCGATAGGGGATGTAACAGTCATAGAGGAGGTGAAGAGTCATGAGGGTAGTTGAATGGTCAAAAAGGGGAATGTCAAGGGTCACCCCACCCTTCGCTATAAATAGTCCCTCATAACTCATTGTAAAGGCTTTTGGTCAACCAAGCTAGTTCATCTCTTTGGAGGAGCAGGCAGATGTGGATGTAACATTTCATTGATGGGGCTAGTAGGTTTACATGGATGTATTGTATGATTGGAACTTACACTTCTTTATATAATAAGAGCCAAGACATTTTCATGCATATCTTGTTATTGTAGTTGCACTATTCTGGTTTCCTTAATTATATATGTTGTTTAACTTACATATTTATGTTGAATTGATTCGTATGTAATTATAAGAATCTTGTTGCAAATATGTTGTTGGTTTACCGTCACTTTGGATTGTTGACTTCTCTAATTTCTAGCTTGTGATGCATCTTTTCTCGTGTGTTCCCTTCCCAGCCGAGGAATGATACAGGTTGTCAAGGGGTGCACTCATCCCACCCCCATTGTGTTATAACCTCCCACACACCTTCCTTAACTCACTGCAGTAGTCACACACTTGCTACCGACAGAGTTATCATACTTTCCTTTGTGTGACATCGCGGTCAAGGCATTACCTTACAACCCACTGCTAGGACTCCTACACCAAACGGTCTGAGGTCTAATTGGGAATTCTTACCAGGGAGATCCCCTTGACATGTTGGTCGGTCTAGCACCATCAACATTTCTAGTGCTAGAAGGAGGACCTGATGACAAGTTGTGTCCTCTCATCCAGTTTTGAACCTTTGTACATCTTTCATGGAGTCTTACACACTTCCTTCCTCGCGGTGTTTTTCGAATCGTGAAGATGACTCCATCATGGGGAAGCCTTTCAATCTCTTGTCCACTCACATGTATGATGGTGAAGGCCAAGTGGCTTGGGCTGAGCATGTACATAAATTTCTTTCCATGATTCATGAGGAAGATGAGTTTTCTGGCGAAGAAGCTGGTTTGATGCTTGCATACACACTTTGCAAATCTCCATTTCGTTGGGTGCTCAGCCTACCAGCTGACACTGTGCCCTCATTTGAGCACTTTTGTGATCTCATTGAAGACATGTTCTATCATTTTGATCCAGACCATATTGACCGAAAATTGCTACAACAACGAAGGGCTCCGCATGAATTAGTTATTGATTTTTGGCAGCACTTCCGTTACTTGCAATTTCAAGCTCCGAGGAGCCAGATGAAATTTGGTTATCTTTGGGACTAGTTCAAGTATTGTCGTAAGAAATCTATCCATCCCAAGAGAAAGGTTGAAATCAAGCCTTGTTCAACATTCTTCATTGATGGAGCTGCGCAATCTCATGTGGATGCGGACACCGTCTCAACTGACTGTCTGTCTTCCTCTCATTCAACAACTCCACCACTGCCAAGTGATGCTGAAGAACATACTCACACACCTATTCATCCTTCACACTCTCCCCACATCACTTCACTCAATTTTCGCGCAGATTTGGTTGTGATCCCTTTGATTTCTCATATGAATTCTTGTCTACGACCTCTGTCTTCACACTCGAGTGTTCCTCTGAATGATGTTGTCTTGTGTTCTTCCATTCCGGACTCTTCACTTGTTGTGAATGAGGAGTAACCCATTGACGAAGTTGGTGTTGCACAACCAACATGCGTTGTCATTCATGAAGAGTATGAGTGGGAGCTTGAGCATCAACACTCAGTGAAAGATGAATCCCTTCCATATGAACCGCCTCTGTTCTTTCCTAACCTCTTTGGTGAACTTGCCATATAGGATTTTGTATGTGTTTCTTCATCCACAGATGCACCCATTGTTGATCACTCGTGGGACTCACCGGATGTTGGTTCATCATTCAACAACAGAGAGGATCAGTTACATATTGAAGATCCTCTTGATCCTACATCTATCTTTTCCAGAGATACAGAGGATGAGTTTGTTCGCTTTCCATATACCCCTCTGTTTGATTCGTTTGATCATGAGGATGCTGAAGAATTCATTGATTTTTCTGATCGTGGCAGCCGTGATCCATTTACTTCCATCTTTGGTCATGATCATGACTCTATCATAGTTTATCTTTTGAAGCCACCCGTTTATGATGATCTACCCGATGATGAAGTTGAGACACCCAAGACTATCAAGGCATTGAAGCCCAAGCTGATGGTTATGTCAGGTCCTTGCTCTCTTGGGGTTAGTCTCACTTTTGATCATGAAATTGTTCAATCACCCAAGGCTCCTCATCACTCATCTATATGCATTGAAGATCCATCTCACTCACAGATCACACTTCCTCCACTCAAATTGCACGATCCCATTTCTCATGCACTGGTGGAGTCTTACATTGCAAGCACTCGTGCGCGACGCAAATTATCTTTGTTTCTTTCGTTTGCTTGCATGTCACAGCCAAGAGTCCGGTTATGCTTCAAAGTTGCACGTAGTATCACACAACACCATGGTAAGTCCACAGACTGCTCATCATGCACATGCAGTCTCTTATTTCCCATGGGCACTTTGAAACATGAAGTGTTGTTGTCTTCATTGTTATATCTTTCTTGCTTGCTGGTTCGCACAACCAGGTTGCTCGCGGACCAAACCTTCACCAACATGGGTCTACCAATGCGCCAGTGGCTGCACTGGAAGTATCACTTCATGTGATTAGGCCCATGCACCATTAGTGTAGGAGTAGGAGTAGTGTTTTCTTTCAGTTGTTTGCTTGCATGCTTGTTTGCTTACATGCTTTGTTTGCTGGTTTGTTTGTTTGCTTGTTTTCTTATTTTCTTTGCTTTCACTTTCACTTATGCTTTTGCTTTGCTTTATTGTTTGTCAGCCACTTGTTTCATTCGTAGGTTAGTATTTCATGAAACCATGTATGACTCTTGAAGCAAGCTGGGTAAAGTACAAGAGGACTTGTACAACTACCACTACTTGGTTATTTGTTATATTGCCTCTATATGATGAGCTTGTTACTCTTATTCCATGGTACGTCAATGGAAAATATGTATTGTTCAAATTGAACCTTGGTGATAACACAATGCTTGCGCGCTAACTAGTGTCACCTGTTGGGCGCAAATAAGGTGTCTTTTAGAACTCTCAAATGCCTCACATTAATTATCAACCTGGGTAAGTATTTTTGTTTCAAGAATGTACACAATATGTGCAAGTGGTGTAAATCATTGAATCTATAGAGAGTACTACTTTAGAATAACTTATTGATTTCAATACAAGAGTGAATGGATCAAACCATAAACTACCAATTTGTAACTTCAAGGAAATTAACTTATTCAAACATCAAAACTCTATCTTAAGCGATATCACAATCCAATCTTAACCGAAAATTCTAACTGCAATTACATAAACCGAGAGCACCATAATGATAACAGAGCTCTTTCAGTTGAATCTAGGCTTCTACATAAAAGGAACACATTTGATATAGTCAATAAAAATCTAGCATTCAATTAACAAGAAATGATTCTTAATCAACTCATTCCACGATATTAAATAAATGAAACAATCAACAGAAATAAGAACCAATGCAATGAACATACAAACTCAACACTAGTGAAAGTAAATCAATCATAAAACTATAAACAGAGTAATTAAACTATAGAAAGGTAAACTATAAAACAGGGAACAACAGTTAAATCCACCAGTGACTGAGCCCAAGCCGCCAGTTATTACTGCTGGATTACCTCAGGCTATCACGAATGAACAACAATGCGAATGATATATTATTCATCAGATTCAACTATCATTACAACACGATCTGTTCCTTAGAATAACACTTTGTATCTCAGAATTAAAATTGAAGTAAAAGCGAAAAGTTAAGTCCCATTCTATTCATTTTTCCCCTTTATAATTATGGAGAAAAATAGATTAATGTGATTCCTTGGGATCAGGAGATCTTGAGGAATTCGCAACTAAATGCTATTATTAGATAATATTTTCATCTTGCTCTAATCCTCCAGGTTCGCTTCTTGATTTGACCACACGACACACGCATTGTTTCCTCTATTTAGCCTTTGTTGTTCAATACTTTGAACAACAGTTGTTCCATTCGCTAATTTCTGCATAAAAACAACGAAAGTTAGTTTTGAAATCCAAATCGTATCAAGAGCAGTTTTACTAACTTTCTATCGAAATCTCATTAAAACCTTATTATATCATGGCACAAATGCATAAAAAGGAGGAAAGAGATAGTGTAATCAAGAGTAGATTTATACCTGTTGCACGACCCAACATACTCCCCTACTTACCTTGTTTCACGTCCTCGTGAACATAAGTAGTTATTATGTAATGCAGTCAAAGAGTAAGCATGAAAGACTTTTTCTTTATCTAACCTAAAACCATGCTTCTGTATTAACTCTGCAAAGACTATTCCTTCATGTCCTTTAGGCAACTCGTAATAAGATCGATATCCTTTATGAGGGTACCAAATAATAGGACTCCTAAATCGACATCCTAGCCAATATGGTCCTTCCCTCAAGATAATATTGCTATAAGTGACAAAACGACCTGCAACAACTTTAAAATTCCTGTAATTAAATGGTTCTCTGTCCTTGACACTATTGGTTGAGACTGTCCATCCGTGCTTAGATGCAATCAAGGATCTCCCCTAAATGGATAAGAAATAATCCCTTCCGTTTGCATGATTTCTTTATGTATAGGCCCTAGAATCTTAGTTACACCCTCCTGTGTCATGAGCCTTTTGAGTCTAATAAAAAGTTGCAAGGGGTGTGTAGGTTCACTCCTTACCCACAAATCCAGTCTATGTTCTTTTCTTTGAAAGGTGTTATAAGCCTTAGACCACTTGAGTTGGTTTACTGCAAAAGAAATAAAGGCCTAGAACTGAATATCCCCAACAAAAGGACTAGGATTATCATCCACCTCCCCTTATAATACAAAATTGTGCAAATAGAATTCACGGAGGAGACGTTGGACCTTTGTCCCATGCTCCTTGCAACAATTTATGAATTCGTCAGTTGTCTTCAATTCAACTGACTTGCCGACCTTAACAACTTTAATCTTCAACATCAAATATCTTTCTAACAAAAACAAAGCATAATTTGTGGTAGGAGACCTACAAGATAAGACATCAGAGTATAAAGAGAAAATAGCATTGACCTGGCCCACGACCTTATCTAGCTTGGATTTTATTTTCCTCTACTTTTCTTCCTCATGTCTGAACTTATCAAAAGTTTCATTCTCAGTTATGGTCGATTCTCTGCATTGCTTCTGCAACTCCTGATACTTTTATAGAGGAAATTTCTACATCTGACATTGCTCTAAAGCAAGCTAGGCTTGTACCAACTCCTCCTATAATTTCAAAAGAATAGGATCACTGCTTGATGGGGTGTCCTTGAATTTTTCTTCTATCTGGGTGCCTGTGCTTTGAGGCGGTATACTCTCGGCCTAATTTCTTTTATTATGGGAGGACCAACCCTTCGTTTGAGTTCTTTTATTATGGGAGGACCAACCCTCCGTCTGAACAACTGTATCCATTAAGTTTGCATGCAAATTTGTTTGGGTGGCTATTGTCTGAGTAGAAATAGGATAGGTCTAGGTTTCTATTGCCCTGCCCTCACATATTTCTATTTGTGTGGCCACAGTGACTACCTCAGGAGTAGTGCTTTGGGCCTCTGCAGTTTCTTTCAATTTCTGACGTAGCCTTCTAACTGTCTTCTGAAGCTTTTGATACTTCTTCCTCAGATTCTTTAGTTTTGTTTCAACAACTCGCTTTTTATGAGGATCCTCCTTTATAACAATGGGTTTTTCAATACCCTCTGTATCTAAGGGTTCTTGGTGCTTGTCATGGCTATGCTCCAATTTAATTGTGTCACCAGACCGGTTATCAGATTCATGAAGGACTTCTGTGTTTACTTCCTCTTCTTGGTCTGCAGCTTCTGGGGAAGGCAAAATTTTTGTATGACCATAATCTCCTGAGGATTGGGCTTTAGTCAGGTTCATATCAAGTGATCATCCAGGTTGCATGTATGCATTTAAATTTGCTAGGACCTAGGCCATCCCTTCCTCAAATTCTTGCAAGAAATCATCTTGGGGGCTCATAGGTGGTGTTTGAGGAGGCCCTGCTTCATTTTCTAGTTCAACATCAAAATGTTGTGCTTCTTCTTGTTCTGGGTCCGACTTATGTTCTTCCTCGGTTTCTTGTTCCGAATTGCCTTCTTCCTCAGGTTCGGATTTAGAATTACCTTCTTCCCCCTGTTCAGGTTCAGAATTGTATTCTTCCTCCGACTCTGGCTCTGAATTACCTTCTTTCTCTAGTTCTGGCTCATAATTGCATTGTTCCTCTGGTTCTGGCTCAGAATTATGTTCTTCCTCTGGTTCTGACTTAGATTCCTATACATTAACTGGATTGGATGGCTCCATCAATCATTCGGCGCTACCCTAAGGATCTACAAATGTCCTCTAGACTGGATTCAACTTCGCGGACCACATGTGCTTATGAGGTCCAATTTTTGAATGAGCGGTCCTCTTCCTCTTCAGAACAGGGTTCTGCTGGCTAATTTCCAAAGTTGCAAAGACTTGAGTCTGCTGGCCAATTTCCAAGGCTACAAAGTTTTGAATTGTAGGGTCTTGACTAATTTCTAGGGGCGCTATGAGACCATCCCAAGTTAAGTTTTGTTGAACAAGATTATGACTAACAATTAGTCTGATCAAACCATGATGACTAACTACAGTCTTAGGATGTCTAGTCCGTCTTATTCTATCTGTTGTGTCATGCAATAATGAATTCAAGAAAAATGGTAAATTGACAGTGAGCTTCTGCTTTAAAACAGCTAATATTTTACGTTGTCGTGGTTTTACCACATCCTGGTGACCATCACAGGTGATGTACTTCTAGAAGACACTTGCCAATTCATGCCATGGTTCTCTCAGAGAGGATGGTTGAATTCCCTTGCCTTTTCATGTTAATTCCTCGTCTGCTTCTGTGAAAATCTCCACCACATCATGCAACATTATGTGCTTTTTAGGCCATACTACTCTTTCCGTCGACAGCTCAGAAACTTCAGCTATCACAGCCTCTGATACAGTTACTCTTATGCCTTTTACTGTGGACTGTCCATTTTGTAAGTGCTGTAAAAACTCAATAGCGATTTCTTCGTTGGGGCCTGAAGTCTGGTGAAATATGATATCCATCCTGCACGCTCCAGGATTTCTCTGGCTCGATCAGAAATCTCCAAAACTAAGGGTTCTCGGTGAATTGATTTTCCACCCATTATGCTCGAATTCTTCCAATATTCGTCCTACAATTTCAAGGATTAACACAACAGAAAAGAAACAACAGAGAACCGCAATTTCTTTGGTGAAATAGAATAGAAAGTAGATGTAACAACTAAATTTCATGATGTTAAGCGGAGTTTCCATGAGAATTAATAATATTAATTTGAGGACTATCATGTTGTCACATGTCATTTGACCATGGGAAATCATAGCAACATAATAAGCGGAATAAATATAGCGCATGCCAAGGCATAATGGGAATCCTTCCCCCTCCTTAAAAAGAGAGGTCGCATACGAATGCAGTAGTAAATGAAACAGAGTACAAATCTATTTGATAGGATGACAAGAGGTATGGTTATCATGAGAGTGGAGTGTGTAACAATAGTTATGAATAAGAGATAAGACGCTTTGGGTTGATGATAAGTTATGCAAAAAAGAAAAGGACAACAATATGCCAAAAAGATGCTTTGCTAATGGTATTCTAGCCGAAAATTATACGAGTGATCGAAAAGTAGTATCTCATGCATAACGATTCTAAATAGGGAAAAGTTAAGGAAATAATTTCTCCGATAAAAAGAGAGAATAAGACAAGGGTATTATAGTAGTAATTGACGATAATATATAACTTCAATGCCACAAGCAGAGCCTCTACTGCCAGCAGGCATCCATAGCCTCGATAGGGTTTCTTTTTAACCCACATGAGACAGGATCCTCAATTTATAAATGGGGAGTTCCGGTCTTGTTCTAAAAAAGAGATCAATGTGTTGGCGAGGTAACTAGATAACCAAATTGTCGTTCATTGGGATGTAGCAAAAGTGATCAGGCCGGCTCCTGATGAGACCTCCTATTTAGAGGATATTTTAGCTATCCAATGGATCATAACCCTGGTGTGGTGGCCATAGTGGGAATGCCACTTTGTTACAACCTTATGAACATGCTACACTAGCTCGTAATGAGACTCCTTATCCTCCATCTGAAAACAAAATTTTGCTGTTATTACATATTTTTATGATAAAGAGAGGGAGGCTCAATACTCGTTAAGAGCAGGGATGGTGGAAGAAGTTGAACATGTCAATAGAAAAAGTATACCCATAGTCTTATTTGTTATAGATAGAGAAGATTATAACCAGGAAGGGTGGAACCAGCATGGTATTAAGATGATCAATCAGTATCATGTACAGCAGAAAACGATGCAGTAAAGTAATATATAAATAACTGTGTCCCTTTTCCTGAAAAGAATCCATCATCAAGAGGTTGTCCTGTTAAATATCATAACGTTCATGATGTTAACTCCTTTCAATAGAATCCATAAATTCTTGTCCTCATAAGAGTAGTGTACTTCATTCCATGAAAATAAAACCAAATGTAAAAACCAAAGAAAAATGGGGCAAAGAGCAATCACACAAAAGAAAAATTTTGTTGTTCAATTGGATTGAACCACAATTGTTTAAAAGATTTAACAATAGTTGTTCATATAAATGAACAACTAAACATCACAAAGAAACAAGTGTTGTTCAATAGATTGAACAACAAAACAATCGAAAAGAAAGGTGTTGTTCAATAGATTGAACAACAGTTGTTCAAATAAATTGAACAACAGCCGTTCAATTAAATGAACAGCAAACATGCAAAATGAAAAGAAGTGTTGTTCAATAGATTGAACATCAGTTGCTCAATAGATTGAACAGCAACTATTCAAGAAATTGAATAGCAGTCGTTCAATTAAATGAACAGCGAACACGCAAAACGAAAAGAAGTGTTGTTAAATAGATTGAACAACAACTGTTCAAATAAATTAAACAACAACCATTCAATTAAAGGAACAACAAACATGCCAAACGAAAAACAAGTGTTGTTCAATAGATTGAACATCAGCTGTTCAATAAATTAAACAACAATCATTCAATTAAATGAACAACAAACATGCAAAACGAAAAGAAGTGTTGTGCAATAGATTGAACAGAGTTGTTCAATAAATTGAGCAGCAGCCTTTCAATTAAATGAACAACAAACATGCAAAACAAAAAGAAGTGTTGTTCAATGGATTGAACAGTGGTTGTTCAATAGATTGAATGACAACCACGCAAAAGGAAAAAAAGTGTTGTTCAATCGATTGAACAACAAAACAAAAAGAAGTGTTGTTCAATAGATTGAACAACAAAACAAGCAAAGAAAAACAAAAAAAAAAATCAACTCAACAATCTTATTACATATTTTACAGATAAGAAATAAATTTTATAATGAAGCTGCTGAAGCATTGCCTTCTGTAGTGAAAACTTGCATGGTGGGGTCCTCACGTATCTACTGGTAGAAAGATTATCTGGTAAGTGGTTTTTGGTAAAGGTGCACCTGATGCCCATTCGCTTTGAAAGAAGAACCAGACCCATCAGTGGTGGCCAGCATAAGAGTGCCATTGTCGTGCACTTTCTTTATTTCATAGGGGCCTAACCATCTAGTCTGCAGTTTACCAAGGAAGTCTTGAAACCTGGAATCGTAGAGAAGTGCCCAGTTGCCCTCATGAAATGTTTTTCTCTTAATCAGGGCATCATGCCATTTGGATCTTTATTGTTGAATGAGTGCAGTATGTTGTAGATCCAGTAGCCGAATTTCATCCAATTCATTCATATGCTGTAACTTGTTAACTTGGTCTTCAATTAAATCCAGTCCCACTTCCTGGTCTGTCCTTAGCATTTGTATTTCAAATTATATGGGGAAAATGGGTTCCTTACCGAATACCAGTTGATACGGAGAGTATCCAGTAGTGTTTCTCCAAGTTGTGTGATACGCCCACAGGACCTCTAGCAGTCGAGCAGTCTAGTCTCGTCGATGTGATGAGACTGTCTTTGTTAGAATAGATTTGATAACTTTGTTGGTTCTCTCCACCTGCCCATTCGCCCGCGGGTGATACAGAGAAGTAATTATGTGTGTGATGTGATGATTTTTCAGTGTAGCATCAATCTTATGCCCCATGAATTTTGGTCCCCCATCAGTAATTACTTCTCTGGGTAAGCCATACCACACAAAAATTTTGAAAAGAAAATTAATAACAGTTTCTCTGTTGCTCTTGCTAACGCTACTGCTTCCACCCACTTAGTT